>OW240921.1:92621167-92647701 GCA_933207985.1 Pelobates cultripes | reverse complement strand
GGAAAGCCTATTTTCCTTTACTAGCTGAAAAAGATAAAGAGATCTAACCAGTAACAATCTGCAAATACGAAATTTAATAACATACAATTTTCTATATTGATCCAAAAGCAATCTTCACACAATTTACTTTGTGCTTGAAGTTAGATAAAAGAATGCAGGCATTTTATGACGGTATCTGTTTAAGCTATAATCACCTCTGTAATATCGTCCAAACAGACTGTAACTGGAGAAGTGAGTGATCAGACGATGAGCACGAAGCCAGGGTCATTTGCCAGCTGACAGCAGATGTTGTTAGACATAATGTATTCTATTCGCACGTCAAGGCTTAGAGCTGACTTTGCAGCAATATTCTAGGTAAAAGAAGACTTTTTAACCCATTCTTTTTCCGAGGTGCACTGTCTGCTCGAAGCAGTGATAAGCTAAAGTTATTCAACACCGTAAGCTAGGATTTTATTTGCTCTCAACCTCACAACAGTTAAAGCTTATTGATATTGTTAAAGTGCTAGAGTTTAAAAGAAGACATTACACTAACCAGCCATAACATTAAAGCCACCTGCCTAATATTGTGTAAATCCCCCTCATGCTGCCAAAGCAGCTCTGATGTGTTAAGGCATGAACTCCACAAGACGTCTGCACTGTGTGTTCTGACACCTTTCTATCATGGCCAGAATTATGTATTTCAGCTATTGGAGCTATAGTAGCTCTTCAGTGTGATCGGACTCATAACCCAGACGCATGTTCACCGGTTGTACTTCCTTGCAACACTCAGAATTGTTGCCTTGTCCATTTTTTCTGCTTCCAACACATTATATTCAAGAATTGACAGTTCACTCGCTGCCTACTATATCCCACCCCTTGACAGGTGCCGTTGTAACGATATAATCAATGTTATTCACTTCACCTAAAAGTGGTTTTAATCTTGTGGTTGATCAGCATAAGTACCATAACTACTACAGCACATTGTAGTGGTTATGGTGCCAGGAGTGCCATGGTTTGCACAGAACACCTCCAAAGAAAGTATATAAACCGTTTGCTAACAGTTTGACAACTTACCTGGGGTCCGCTGGCAACTCTGAGTAAAGCCTAGTGGTGCAGGGCTTAGCTCATTGGCTGAGAGCAATCAGAGGTTTAGGAAGCTCAAATAAGGAGGTTTCAGCTCTCAAAGAATGAAGTGATCGTGAGCAGCTAGTGCCCGGGTAGTTGTCAAATAATTAGCAAATAGTTTGACTACTTACCCTGGGGGTCTCAAGACCCACCTGTAATGATAACCACTATGGTGCTTGCATAGCTCATTTTAATCAAGCAGAGCTCATAGTATAACATTTACGCAAAAACTGTGAATTTGGAAAAAGATGTCAGTTTGCGTCTTTAACAGAAATGGCATTGCTTTAAATTCTTGTGGTTTCACTACAAGTGAGGTTATAGTATGGTAAAAAGGCAAGAAAATGTGTTGGAATGTTCAATTTAAAACTTAAGAAACATTGATTCCAGGGGGGAAAAAAATATCAATGTACTCTAATAATTTTTCGATTAAAAGAAACTGGACTATTTCTCTTTTTTAGCACGTGGCTCATACTCACCAGGAAGACAATATGTGCGTAGAGGTGAATTCCAAGTTGGATCCCATTCACAATCTTCTCACGGGCCCATTTGGGAATTCCAAAATTAGCTATCAGCGCCATAACTGGAACTGCAAAGAACCTGCACATACAAAATCTTAGCCAAAATCAAGACTTTCAGCAGCAGCACAGACTACCTCTACCAGACCAGAACGACACCTGATTAACCCCTTAAGGACCAAACTTCTGGAATAAAAGGGAATCATGACATGTCACACATGTCATGTGTCCTTAAGGGGTTAAACAACTAATAGATGCAGCTTAATAAATAGAAACTATGGTCGTTTAACTACTTCATAAGCCCTTGTTACAGCTCTCCCTCTCTTCACTAATCTGCTGCCCTCTTATACTCACCAGAGTGTATAAGCAGCAAAAAATGGCACATAGAATGCCTGCTTCTCGGGAAAGTGTTTTAGCGTCACTAACACGGCATAACAAAACCAGATATATGCCAAGAACTGCAAGGCGATGTTCCCGTAACCTGCCGGTGATTCGTAGGTGTACAGAACCTGAGCTGGGTCAAAGAACTGTAAAGGGAGGGAGAGAAACGTGTAGTTGAGCTGGTTGGAGCACACACATGGATGGGACACGTTTCAACATTCAGGTAGCATGTCACATGTGACTAGACTGTTTCTCACCTGTGCCTCATTTATAAACAGCACGGTGTGTGTTACCGTGTACAACGTCATATACACTGACAGCTTAATGGATCCCAGGTGACTAATGCGACCCCTGTAAAAAGAGATATTGATTCAGTACAAAGAAATTAAAAATCTCTATTTATATACTGTGACGCTGTCACGTGACTAGTGTGGCTGATGGGTAACTTCATGCAGTTAAAGTGATATGAGAATATTTATCAAAGTGTTCTGAAAAATGAAGCTTAAAGTCTGTCTTAATTTTGATCGTATTTATTAGAGATCTAAAAAGTGATGGTTTTCTTTATGGTAAATTCTGAGCGTTTTCATACAAATTGGAAGAAGACTGCTAAACTAACAGTGACTGGAAAAATCGGCCACTTTCCTGTTGGGAAAAATGAATACATTTGTTGCATCACCAAAAAATGTCATATATTAAAAAGAATTATGGCTATGGCACAAAAAAGTCATAGATCAAAAAAGAAATCAGGCATGTTTTGTCACAAATTGGTCTAAAAATGAAACATAAATGTGCCGGTGGCACTTTGATAAAAACTCCCCATACAGAGCAGCAGGCAGTATAGTAAAGATGGCCAGGCCCACTCAGTGTGCCCACTGGACAGGTCACATTAAACCAGACCCTTGACAGCTCTTCAATAATGGTCAACCAAGAACTCATCAGTCCAAATATGAGAAAGCTCTTGGGCCAGGCCTAATGCAGAGTTAAACACTCTAAAAATAGTTCATCATGCAATCTTGCTGAATGAAAGTCTAGTCTGCTTTCTGGGGGTTGTCAAACTAGCTGCACTCTATAATTTCTGTGTAGCATTCATAAACCACTAGAGGGGAATTCAATGAACAAATCAAAGCAATTACTTTGAGAGTCATTTTTATTTAATGGATTTATATCCATTCCTGCAGAACATGAATGCTGCATACTAAAATTAAACACTTTACATGTCCTATCCATCAGCATGTATAGGTGATATGTACCTGGTAGTTCTGACAAGAGTAATAACAACACATAGGCATTGATTGAAGTGGATGCATGCATTGCGATAAAGTTAACATTCTTGCTCTTAGCAAACCAATTTAGCAATATCAGCTTAAGGACAAAGATACGTTTATATCCTTGCAAAGATCAATACATGGTGTAGTTACACATACTCTCCATTAGAGGTCACTACATGCGTTCATATAGATGCAGTGTAACTTCTAATTCCAAGATCCTAATTGTATATGTAATAGGGATGTCATGTCATTAGCAGCAAAAAAAGCGGTTACATTTCTGATCTCCTGGGACTATCGGCATTAAAGCAGATAATTCCTGTTCTTATGTCACTATTGTGCTTTACCTAGTTACATTACGGATTGCATGCTGATATTGGTAATTGATCAGTTACATTACGTATTGGTAATTGATCAGTTACATTACGTATTGCACGCGGATATTGGTAATTGATCAGTTACATTATGTATTGCACGCGGATATGGGTAACTGATCAGTTACACTACGTATTGGTAACTGATCAGTTACATAACGGATTGCATTCTGATATTGGTAATTGATCAGTTACATTACATATTGGTAATTGATCAGTTACATTACGTATTGCACGCGGATATTGGTAATTGATCAGTTACATTATGGATTGCATACTGATATTGGAATTTGATCAGTTACACTACTGATTGCATGCTGATATTGGGAATTGATCAGTTACATTACTGATTGCATGCTGATATTGGGAATTGATCAGTTACATTACTGATTGCATGCTGATATTGGGAATTGATTAGTTACATTACTGATTGCATGCATGATATTGGGAATTGATTATTGAATTGATTACATTACATTATGGGACACGGGCATTGATATTGGGATCATTGATTGCATGCTGATATTGGGAATTGAGTTACATTACTGATTGCATGCTGATATTGGGAATTGATCGGTTACATTACGGGTTGCATGCTGATATTGGGAATTGATTAGTTACATTACTGATTGCATGCTGATATTTAGAATTGATCAGTTACATTACTGATCTCATGCCACTGTACACAAATAGCCAGCCCTGTTAAAGGACCACTATAGTGCCAGGAAGACATACTCGTTTTCCTGGCACTACAGTGACCTGAGGGTGCCCCCACCCTCAGGGTCCCCCTCCCGCCGGTCTCTAGGGGGAGGAAGTGGTTAAACTTACCTCTTTCTCCAGCGCCGGGCGGGGGACTCTCCTCCTCCACAGTGACGTCATCGGCTGAATGCACATGCGCGGCAGGAGCCGCGCTCGCATTCAGCCAGTCCATAGGAAAGCATTCTCAATGCTTTCCTATGGACGCTGGCGTCTTCTCACTGTGAAAATCACAGTGAGAAACGCGGAAGCGCCTTTAGCGGCTGTCAATGAGACAGCCACTAGAGGCTGGATTAACCCATTTATAAACATAGCAGTTTCTCTGAAACTGCTATGTTTATAGAAAAAAGGGTTAAACCTAGCTGGACCTGGCACCCAGACCACCATTTGTCGGAGCAGCACAGCGTAACCTGTGTTGACAGAGTGCATGCAGTGCAGATAGAATGATGATGTGTGGCACGTTTTGCCATAGTTTAGCATGGTTTTAGATTAGTGTCCCTGTTTTACCTGGTAACCGTAAACCCTTTTCCCAACAGGATCAACATCAGCAGAAAGATCAGGAAACTGGCAGAGAACAGGAGTTTAGCTGCAAGAGAGAAAAGTGCTGAGAACATTGGAAGATACTGCATAGCAATAAGAACACGGTCAGACATCACACAGAGCTGAGTACTCAGTCAGACATTGCACAGCGCTGAATACACGCTCAGGCATTACACAGTGCTGAGTACACAGTCAGACATCACACAGCAATGAGTACACGGTCAGACATCACACAGTGCTGAATACTCCGTCAGACATCACACAGCGCTGAGTACAAGGTCAGACATCACACAGTGCTGAGCACACGGTCAGACATCACACAGCGCTGAGTACACGGTCAGACATCACACAGTGCTAAGAGCACAGTCAGACATTACACAGCAATGAGTACACAATTAGATATCACACAGCACTAAGTACTCAGTCAGACATCACACAGCGCTGAGTACACGGTCACACATCACACAGTGCTAAGAGCACAGTCAGACATTACACAGCAATGAGTACACAATCAGATATCACACAGCACTAAGTACTCATTCAGACATCACACAGCGCTGAGTACAAGGTCAGACATCACACAGTGCTAAGAGCACAGTCAGACATTACACAGCAATGAGTACACAATCAGATATCACACAGCACTAAGAACTCAGTCAGACATCACACAGCGCTGAGTACACGGTCACACATCACACAGCAATGAGTGCACGGTCAGACATCACACAGTGCTGAGAATACAGTCAATCATCACACAGTGCTAAGTATATGGTCAGACATCACACAGTGCTGAGTACATGGTCAGAAATCACACAGTGCTGAGGAAACGGTCAGACATCACACAGTGTGGAGTACACAGTCAGACATCACACAGTGCTGAGTACACAGTCAGGCATCACACAGTGCTGAGTACACGGTCAGACATCACACAGTGCTGAGTAAACGGTCAGACATCACATAGTGCTGAGTACACAGTCAGGCATCACACAGCGCTGAGTAAACGGTCAGACATCACACAGTACTGAGTACACGGTCAGGCATCACACAGTGCTGAGTAAACGGTCAGACATCACACAGTGCTGAGTAAACGGTCAGAAATCACACAGTGCTGAGTCAGACATCATACAGTGCTGAGTACACAGTAGGGCATAAAAGTTCTCTGATTACACAAACACCACACTAAAAACTACACAGTACTGAGTACACAGTCGGAAACTGCAAACCACTGATCACACAGTCAGACTGGGACACCACAAAGCACAGGGCAAACAGTAAGTCATCACAAACCATTGAACACAGTCAGTGTTGTATTCTGTATATACACAATAACATTTTGCATACTGACCTAGTACCTTGATGCTGGGGTTGCCCACTCCATCCTGTGCATATTGCCCCCAGTATAGGCAGAAAAACAGCAAGCTGAGAACTGGAAATATCAGAGGCTGTTACGTGCTGGAAGAGATCATGAACAATAGAGGGCGACAGCGAGAACAGATGGAGCTCATGCAAGACTGGAAAATGAGAGCTAAAACAGGGTGAGCCAGTATGTCCTCTGTACGACGGCATCACCCAGACACAGGCATGTATTCTGCTGTGTCTGATTATTGTATGTCGCTGCAGAATACGATGGGAGATTTATCACAGTGTCACTGACACTTTCCCTTAAAATTTTTTGCAAATAAAATTCCGGTGATATTTTGCCGCAATTTCTGAAATTCTGTCAATTTTTTCTTCAGTTGCTCTATTTTTGCGCCCTAATCGTTATTTTTAAATTTGCACCATTTCTTCACCAACGCAACAGAGTTATCAATATTTCCAACAGAAAAGTGGTGGAATATTTCTGCCACTATAGATCTATCAGTCTTCTGAAGTTTACATCTCTGTGAAATCTTACAGAATATACTACGAGATGAAAACCGTCACTTTTTACATCACTAATAAATATGATAATAATAAATCACTCTCCATCACACTATGACAAATATCTCCCATAGTGCTTATAACAATATTATGGAGCTCATAGAGTACTGTGACACTCACCCTCCACTGCGGCTGCAGCCATGAACATTTTATACGTGGTGTGAAGAAGCTGCCGTCCCCTTAATATATCTGGAGAGATAAAAGGGAACAGAATACATGGACTTTAACCCATGTAAGAATAAAGAATACACAGTCTGTAACAAACAGAATACACAGGCTGTAACCCACACAGCATATAGAATACACAGGCTGTAAACAAACAGAATACACAGGCTGTAACCCAAACAGCATACAGAATACACAGGCTGTAACAAACAGAATACACAGGCTGTAACCCAAACAGCATACAGAATACACAGGCTGTAACAAACAGAATACACAGGCTGTAACCCAAACAGCATACAGAATACACAGGCTGTAACCCATGTAGCATACAGAATACACAGGCTGTAACAAACAGAATACACAGGCTGTAACTCACACAGCATATAGAATACACAGGCTGTAACAAACAGAATACACAGGCTGTAACCCACACAGCATACAGAATACACAGGCTGTAACCCAAACAGCATACAGAATACACAGGCTGTAACAAACAGAATACACAGGCTGTAACCCACACAGCATATAGAATACACAGGCTGTAAACAAACAGAATACACAGGTTGTAACCCACACAGCATACAGAATACACAGGCTGTAACAAACAGAATACACAGGCTGTAACCCACACAGCATATAGAATACACAGGCTGTAACAAACAGAATACACAGGCTGTAACCCAAACAGCATACAGAATACACAGGCTGTAACAAACAGAATACACAGGCTGTAACCCAAACAGCATACAGAATACACAGGCTGTAACAAACAGAATACACAGGCTGTAACCCATGTAGCATACAGAATACACAGGCTGTAACAAACAGAATACACAGGCTGTAACCCACACAGCATACAGAATACACAGGCTGTAACCCACACTACATACAGAATACACAGGCTGTAACAAACAGAATACACAGGCTGTAACCAATGTAGCATACAGAATACACAGGCTGTAACCCACACACCATGTAGAATGCACTTGTACATTAATATTCACTGTTCTGTACACTGTATACCCAAATCCAATAAATTAGGCGCAGAGTAGGGATAGACCAATTATCGGTTCCAATTATTTTTAGAGTCAATATTCGGCACATTTCTGATAATCGGTATTGGTACTGTAATTTACCAATATCACCAATAAATCACTAACTTCTCCCAGTCACTGCACGCTGTCTTCCGCATCCAGAAACTCCAACCACCAACCAATGAGGTTCCACGTCGCGACCCCACGTCATCCCTCCCAGTGAGTTCCTGAATGAGGAGCTCAGCTGACGTCAGGAAGGTGAATAATCTATTGTAATGTTCTGGGCTGGCTGACAGAGTGATAGGAGTGTGACTGCTGTCATCAATCACACTCCTATCAGTAAGAGCACTGTACAATCTCAATGATTCCAGCATGTACTAGCTGCCTGAGAGTAATAGGAGTGTGGTTGCTGGCAGCATGTTCAGTCAATGCCAGATTTGTATAGAAATTGTGTTGCTTTGTCAAAACTTCAAATTTACAGAATATCGACACCTATTATCGGCAATTGGCTCAAAAGGCATCTGATAATCTATATTTGCTCTGGAGAAATTATTTCACTCAATCCCTAGTTTGAGTAATAGCCATATAAAACACTATTACCATATTATGTGGTCTCTCAACTAAAGTCAAATGGAGTTCAATTCCAGGAAACCCCTAAACCTTGCAGCCTATGCTGGTACCTGTGAAGTTGCTCAGTTAAGTTGAAAGTTCATTAACCAAAATTTCAGAATGTCACAGTCCAATCAGTGGGGATTCAATATTTCCCAAATCTGACAGACCTACGAGACGTTCCCAGTAATAACAGTTAGCAAACTCTTAAGGCAAATTCCACGGTTTAGGGAACCCAGACAGAGAGGGTAAGGCACACTTAACACTCAACAATAATTGCAAATGTGGTGGATACTCACATCCAAAATAAGTCGATACGAGCAGGATCAGGGTGAAGATCAGGAGAAAGGTTATATCTGTTTCAAGGATTCCTGCATAAAAAAAAAAAAACACACCATGCTGAATGTAAAATACCAAACAATGGTGTTAAAGGGCAACTACCAACACTTCACTTCTTATCTCTGAATCACTTGTCCTCACTGAAGATGCAAAATAATAGTAATCCCAGTTGTGTTATCTAAAGAAAGCATCTGGCATGTTCAAAATCATGGGCTCATGGGCTTCAAGGGCTCTACGTGGACTCTACTGCCCCAATAAAATAAAATAAAAAAATTAAAACTACTGTTTTTTTAGTAGATATACCTCGAATAAAAACACGCATGCCTTTAATTTAGCATTTTTTCATTGGAGTTATATCTAAAAACTGCTTTCAAAAGCCATAGATTTCATGTTTGTAGCCTTTGCAAGCCCTCCCCTTCTAACCCCGCCTATACTTTCTGTGGCTGTCCAATCACAGACTTCCCAATGCAGCTCAATGAGAAGTGTTGCACGGCAGGTTCTCTGGGCAACTGCTGCCTCTTGAGTACAGTGCAAATAACCTAACCAAACCAGGAAGTAACAGGACCAGTTGTCTGATTGACAGCCAGAGAGTGCAACAAGGTTAATTTATAAAAGTACCAATTTCTTTTCAAATCTGAACTTTTTGTAAAGTGTTTTAGGGGCTGGAGTGTAATTTTAACTCCCCAATAGCATATTGAGAATGTTACTTGACTTCCTGTTCTTAATAATTTTTATTTATTGCTTTTTTTGTTTGTTTTATTGATTGTAAGTTTTATTGAGTGAGTTTTGAGAAAACATAGGATTGGAAATAATTTCCATATTTTTGCTGCAAGTAAATGTAACAGTTTCTAAAATAAAATACACAATGTAGCAAAAAGTCAATGTATTTTTAATGTAATTAATTCAAATATGGCAGATTCACTTAAACTTGTCATTTTAAAATATTTTTTGATAGACTACGTGGAAGTGCAACTACATCTCATAAAGAGCAGAACTCAAAAGCAGAATATAAAATGAATTGCACAGTAAGATACAGTGACTCCAAAGTGACCTATTTTTCAAGTATCCTCAGGTCATTCATAATAACTGATGAAATTGTAGATGGCTATATACTGAGCGCTGAATTTGCACCCCACCAGACTAATCAGGGTGGGATATTCAAACTGACTTAAAAAACCATTAGCTACTTATGAAAGACAATTATAATCAAAATGTGAGTTTTGCAAACTGAAAGGTATTAAAGGGTCTGTTTGCTGTATAATCTGCCTATAGACACAGACTTGAGAACAAAGAGGGGAGTATTCAGGACCCCCGAAAATCAGGGGATCTTTATTTTTCCAACATTCTAACCCCCCTTCCCTCGTCGCCCCCGACACATAAAGGGTTAAAAATCCTTTATTTACTCACCTGATTCCAGCGTCAATGTCCCTCGTCGCTGGGTCACTGCTCTGGCTAAATCTGCATGCACGGCGAGCTCATTAGGCCTACCCCATAGGAAAACATTACCTCAATGCTTTCCTATAAGGAGTTCACGGATGCTGGGTGTCGTGAGAGCGCGAGGATGTCCAGCGTTGTTTAAGGGTGTCAGACTCTGGTAAACTCACGGAAGAGCTTTTAGAGGCTGTCTGGTAGACAGCCACTAGAGGCTGTATTTGTGCTTCAATATAAACATTGTAGTTTCTCAAAAACTGCAACATTTTACATTGCAGGGACACTGCACCCAGACCACTTCAATGAGCTGAAGTGGTCTGGGTGCTTATAATGTCCCTTTAACATCTCTAGAAATTGAAACACAAGCTCACTAATCTGAATATGGATTTAATACATATCTTTTTTTATCTATTACATTTTGTCGTTAGGATTTAATTCACTAATATTCAGACTTTAGTCAATAATCCTGTATATTAAATTGGTGAATTTCAAAGGTTAGGCCTAAATAGCCAAATTACTAGCCCTACTCTCCCCATTTGTATGGCTAATTTAATAGTGAATTGAAACTTAAGACTAAAGTAGGAAAACTGGAAAAATTTGCTTCCACTTCAGCGACTTTACCCTTAAATTGTGATGATGCATTAAGCCACCCAATTACAGGATCAGTTTAAAGTGAATATTATACTGCTTCAAATACAAGCAAGACATTATCATCCCAATCAGGTCAAATCACGCTTAATATTTGCAATTGCTAAGTCCCAGCAAGGGTTGGAATCCAGCAATAACGCGCCCACAAGTACCCACACAGTCCACCGAGATAATAACTATACTAATTTTAATAGCATCAGGAAAGAATCCTTCAGCTTTCTGGAGTTTTTAAGTATATCCTGGGGTCTAGATGTTATTACTGACCAACTCACTGATGCTCATTTTATAGAGCTCAGCTGACACTGCTAGGAATATAACCCGAGACAATGAGATAATACAAATACTAACCAAATTCATCTGCAGAAAAGTGACGTGTCCAGAAGGACTTTCCGTTGGTTAGAGTCATTTCGTATTCTAGCTGCAGCCCGTCCCCCTGCAGATAGAGACAGAATCAGAACCAGAAGCCAGACAGAATTTGACACTAAAGCAATAATAAGCATTATATCAAATTACAGTGTTAATACACTAAAACCCAATATTATGAATAATACGAGTGCTAACTCATGCATTGCAAAACAAACAAAAAAAGCCCTGGCACTTTATATCTGTAATAAAATGTATCAATCTACTGAAATACAAGGCAAAGACACAAAAAGACAGGCCATCCTGGAAGCCAAAGACATTTATATACCCGAGTGGTAGACCACCTATAACACACTATTTTCCAAACATCTGACACACTAGCTCTGTCACCCAGTGTCAGGGGGACTGTAGTAAAATGCATAGTGTTAGCAGCACTCGTTATATGGACAGCCGGTTATCCTGGAGTATATGCATGCCTTGTTTTCAGCTGGGCACAGCGTCTGTGACGCAAATTGAATCAAAGACACGCCAACGTGCCATCCTTACCACACTCTCCACTTTCAGAACTTACAGAGTTGGCAGGACTGCTGTTTCCTCCAGGGAGGTTATGTATGTAATCAAATTGACTAGCAGCTTAGTTAGCCTATAGCCATGCATCACTTGATAAGGTCTAAAAAGAATCCCTAGTGACACCAGCAATGATGACTTTAGTCCACCAGTCCTGTCAGGGTTATTTACTAAAGTGAGAGTTTAACATGAATTCAAAGTGAAATTTAAGGCTAAAATAGCTGAACTGGAAAAAGTCTTTAACTTTGGAGGTTTTGGCCTTACATAAACACTATAGTCTTAGGAATAGATATCTGTATTCCTAACACTACAGCCCTGATGCCCCTAATCATATATATCGCCCCCTCCTCCCCGTGTTAAAGAAAAAAAGCACTACAAATAAAAATAATTACTCACTTATTCCTCCTTCGGTAGCACGCCTATGCTTCCAAGCCCTCTAATTAATGAGGGGGGCAAGACTGTAGGCACTATGACCATGTCAATAAAATGAAGTTGCTAAAGTACCTTAACAACCTTTAAATGTGAAATTCACATAAAATTCTCACTATGGTAAATAACATAGCCCTGTCTCAGAAAGATAGAAATCTAAAAAAAAATCACCCTTCTCTCTAATCAAATATATTAGAGACAGATTCTTTAATCAATAATCAATTAAATGTGTCTAACAGTACAAACGTGAAAACACCATTTCTCTTTAAGGGGCTGAAATGATATATGTCCCAATTTATTGTCTGCTTAATCCCTCTTGCAACCCATTCTCACCCCACACTTGCTCAGGGCTATGTACCACCATCTTTCCCGCACGGATCTGAAACTTCTACCACTATTGCAGCTCAGATAACTTGTTTCTCCTTCTTTTATCTCCTGTATATGGAAGAAACAAAGAATGAAGAGAATTGCAAGTGACCACAACAAAACAAAGAATTTATGGTTCATATGTCACATACCACAGTTTTCAGAGGAAGGTTCATATTAGCAAAGGAACTTTAGCTTAATGAAGCAGTTTGGGTGTATAGATCATGCCCCTGCAGTCTAACTGCTCAATTCTCTGCCATTTAGGAGTTATATCACTTTTTTATTCAGCCCTAGCCACACTTCCCTGCATGTGACTTACACAGCCTTTCTAAAGAGTCATCTAATGTTTACACTTCCTTTATTGCACAGCCTGTGTTTAATTTAGAATTTCTTATCTCCTGCTATGTTAATAGCCTTGTAGACCCTGCAGGAGCCTCCTGTGTGTGAGTCAAGTTCAATTTACAGAACAGGAGATTTAAAAAACCTTCTAAAGTAAGTTAACATCTGATTGAAAATTAAACCATTGTTTCGTGCAGGCTGTCACTTACAACCAGAGGAGGTTTATCTAGGACTGCACAAATAGAAACAAAATCAATTTAACTCATAAATGTCAGAGAATTAAGCTGCAAGACTGCAGAGATCTATAAACCAAAACTGCTTTATTAAGTGAACATTGTTTTTATACCTATAGTGTACCTTTAATACTGTATCAGAGAATTAGTTCCTTTCTCACCTGACATCCAGACCAAACATACTGGGTAGTCAAGTTAATGACCTGATTGTTTTCTGGACGGATCACGGATTCCTTCATAAAACAGTCCTGAGGAGGAGAGTTTAAGTCAATGAAAAGCACTTACACAACAAGGTACATTATGAAGGATTGACAGTTAGATACAGACACTGATTCCAACAAACCTTGCTCCCCTTCTTGTAGACGGCTGGCCACTGAGATGGGTCATCAAAGTAAAGCAGGATGTTCTCACAGCATTTTGCCTGAGTATGAAAAAGATCACATCAGAATGTGCCAGAAGGGACCCAAAGTGCGATTGAAAGATATAGCAACAAGTCATTCATCAACGCTTACATGTTAGCCGACATAGTTATAGCCATGCTCTGTCTAAGATGCAGTTATTATGTTTCCTTATTACATAATGGCAGAAAAGGAAAATTTACTCAAAGTACCTTTGTTTCATAGTATGCAGTCTTTTTCTTGCAATTATGTGGTTGGTGGTCCATGAGTACTGAGCTGGGGACCACTGGTATAGATCAATCATTCATACAGTCTCACTGCTCAATTCTCTGCCATTTAGGAGTTAAATCACTTTGTTTACACAACCCTAGTTACACCTCCCTGCATGTGATTTACACAGCCTTTTAAACACTTCCTGTAAAGAGTCATCTAATGTTTACATTTCCTTTACTGCACATTCTTTTTAATTAAATATTTCTTATAGTCTGCACTGCAAATAGCTTGCTAAACCTCTCTTGTATGTAATAAAGCTTAATTTACAGAGCAGGAGATACAAACTTTAAAGTAAGTTAACATCTGATTTAAAATTACATAATTTTGCTTTCATGCAGGCTGTGTGAGTGACAGTTATTTAACAAACAAAAGTGATTTAACTCCTAAATGGCAGAGAACTGAGCAGTGACACTTCAGAGGTATGATCTGTACAAAAAAACTGCTTCATTAAGCTAAAGTTGTTTTCGTGACTATAGTGTCCATTTTTAACCCCTTAAGGACACATGACATGTGTCATGATTCCTTTTTATTCCAGAAGTTTGGTCCTTAAGGGGTTAAAAAAAAGGAAAACAGAGGATTTCGGAAAAGAAAACCGTACATAAAGAACTGCACCCTACCCTTCATATTGTATGAAAGGTGTGGGTGTCTGGGTAACCTTTATACTAAACTAGTCTCGGGAAGCCAAGTTTACAGTAATTTGTGTTTTCAAATATAAAAGACTTATAAGAGAAGGGGAGAGTCAATTAACAGTAATAGAGAGTTGAGATAACATGTAGAGGAAACAGCTCACAGAGACTGTGCCAAAGTAACAACTATATTGCTCCGAATTCCCAGATGTTCAAGAGATAAAACTCCCTAATATGTTACTGCAAAATAATGATTCATTTATAGTATATACTGTCATCAGACAGTCCCATAACACAGCGTAAAATAGACGCACGTTGCACCCAAGTTATAGGACCACTATAGTCACCCAGACCACATCAGCTCAATGAAGTGGTCTGGGTGTTAGGTCCCCCAGGTTTTAACCCTGCAACTGTAAACACAGCAGTTTCAGAGAAACTGCTGTGTTTACATTGCAGGGTTAACCCAGCCTCTAGTGGCTGTCTTCCTGAAAATCACATTGAGCACACAGGTTTGAATGCACTCGCGCCTCTGGTCGCGCATGCGCATTTGCCTCCACTTGGGAGCTGAGGTCACCATTAAGGAGGGGGGGGACCTAATGACCCTATAGTGCCAGGAAAACGAGTTTGTTTTCCTTGCACTATAGTGGTCCTTTAATAAAGCAGCCTTACACAGCCAGATTATGGAGCCTGTTGACATTTTTTTACATTTGTACAATTCTTACCTCCGGGTATTTAAATCTGAATTCAAGACGTCCATAATCAGACAAGAAGCAAAATCTCGTGAGAAAAACCCAGTCCTGAAAAAAATAAGAGAAAGAGGGAAAAAGATAGAACAGGGGAAGCGAGAAGCAAGAGATTACAAGGGAGGGAAAGCAGACAACAAAAGATTATGGAGAAAGTAAGAACGAGAGGAGATAGATGGGGAGAAAGGAAAAGAGGAAAAGAGAGGGGAGAAGAGGGAGAAAGACAAAGTGTTAGCTCAGCTTATATTTACTATCCATCTTCTAGGATGGTAATGAAACCCACCACTTTTCTGCAGACAGAAAAAAAATCATTACTTCTGTCACATATGTATTTGTCATTTTAATTCTGCAGTAGTTCACTCATCTAGACAGGTCATACCGCTTTGCAGATTTTCCATTCCCCTGCACAGTGCTAAAGATCTAGGATAAGTAACATCTCTCCACTTTGAGAACTGCGATTCCGAACCCTGGAGGCTGGCTGGAGCTTGTGGGAGCTGTAGTCTTAAAACTGTACAAGGAACACATGGCCTAGTCTGATTGGTCACTGTTGGCTAGCGGAGAAAAATAGCAGTTGTGATTGAACAATAGCTGGGAATTCAGTTACCCAGACGTGATCTGTTATCTCTCAGCAGCCTGTCCTCAATTCTCTCTGCTCACTGCATTGTGTTTTATTATTCGAGATAACTTGTTTCTCAGAGAGAACACATGAGGGTTATGTATAAACAGCAAACATGGAGCAAAGTTCTGAAAGTAGAATAATCACGATGTTACTATAAAAACCAATGGCATGTTCCTATATATTCCTCCGTTGACAATAGTGATGTTGCAAATTTTTCGCAAACGGTTCGCGGCGGACTCCAGTCAGCTGACAGATCCCGGCCAATATGCAGCAGACCCTCCCTCCCAGACCCTCCCACCTCCTGGACAGCATCCATATCCTTCAATATGGATGCTGTCCAGGAGGTGGGAGGGTCTGGGAGGGAGGGTCTGCTGCATATTGGCCGGGAAGTGTCAGCAGACTGGAGACCGCCGCGAACGGTTCGCCATGAACCGCGGCGAACCGTTCGCGGACCATTCGCAAAAAATTCGCGACATCACTAGTTGACAACATGGCAGCTGAAATGTTTTTTATTCCCCCTTTTTATCCCAATGTCCCTCTTTGCTAGTAGCTCCATATTGTAGGTGTGTCTGAATGTATAACAGAGCTCCACAGTAATAATAGTCCTAGTATCTTTAAACTTTTTATGTTAAATGTTTAAAATTTAAAATTTTTGTTCTAAATGTGTTCTAAATTAGGATTACTCTCATTTCAAAAATATTGGATACATTTTAAAATAATTGTGTGAATTTTCCAGCACAAATTAACAAATAAGAAAAAATAACGTGCATCACAGAATAACCACCGTACAAACACACACCTCACCCATTCTTTAGTGACCTTAAAAAAAAAAAAAAAACGTATTGCAAGATTTAGGTCGCAATAGCCGAGCTGTGACTACATCTGCATTGGAGAACATTTACACACAGGCTATTTAAGCCCATTTTTTATTTTTTCTTGCAATTCGTTTTTCAAATCGCTGCAATTCTCACAGTGAGAACTGACACTCTCATTTCTGTGATTAGTTGTCACGTGGCCATGTCATATAACAGCTCCTTTTCTCCCAGATAAATGCTGACTGGGTTATCATGAAAAGAATAATGTTTTTTAAGCAGCTCTGTCAACCCCCCTAACCAGCCTGAGCCACCACACACCAAGCGGCGATGTCATCATTTTTTAAAGAGAGACTTCCCTTCTAATCCAGAACAGTTTCATATGAAACTATAGCACTCGGCCCAAAACTATTTAAATATTCATATCTCTTCTTCTTCCACTCCATATATATTAACATAGCTGTCACATGTTAGGCAGGGTTAATATCAATATAATATTGCCAATTAGCTTTCTGGATAATCCGGTCTACACCCACCTTAAAAAGACAGATGGAATTTAGACATTGGCACTACCCTAGAGCTGGGTTAAGGTTGCCCAGGGCCCTAGGCAGTGTGCCAGACTGGGGCTCCATCTAAAACACAGGGTTCTGTTTCTGTAAGTGTTTGTGTGTGGTGGCTGAGTGTGTGTTTCCCCCTCCTGCTCATCTTTTCTTGGTGGCCCAGAGGGGAAGCATTGTGGGCTGCACCAAAACCATTTTAATGGCTCCCTTGTGGTTCTGGCACTCTGTCAATGGCTCAGCGCTCTGGTTGTGGTGCTCTGAGTCATCAATAAGTGGAAAGAGAACACGACAGAGCTCTTAAAGTGGTCTTAACCCAATTGGTGCAGACCACAATACTTCCTCAAGGAGGTGAGGGGGCTTAAGGCCGAGCACAGAGATCTTTTTGGTCTTCCTACCAGCTCATGGAGGCCCCTCACAACCAGAGCTGTTATCTTTGGTACAGTCCTGTGAGTCTGTGAAAATATCAGGCATCCAAAGAGGGCCTTCTGATGGGACAAATGATCAATGGCAGACCAGAACCAGAGGCTTGTGTAGTAATAGGACAGTCCTGTGTAACCATGGAGTATAAGTGGCCAAAGGCCAGTGTGATCAGACCGCATCGCAAAATATTCACGTGGTATGTCCACGGCTTGTGAATTGTGAATTCCAGAGAGGAATCAGATATTGGAATGGAGCTGTCCCTGAAAGGTGCAAGCAGCAGTTCAAAGAAGGTGAAGAATGGAACTGCTTCTTTGGATACAAGATGTACCCAACTCTTAGAAGTCCAGTCTTTGTGGTCCAGTGGCTGTTTGACGAAGCCCAGCTGACTGTGGATAATGTTCATCTGAGTGGACAACCTGTGCAGGAGAGTCAGTGGCTCTATATCCAGAATTTGGGTCGAGAGTTGAGGAACACTTTGAAAGATGTTGGGGCAAGTTTCGCTCCAGCTTGTCTGTCCCACGAAATAATCACCCGCAGGTCCATGGCGTCCCTGGATGAGATCCTGGCCGGAGTGAGAGCTGCAGTGAAGGACCGAGGGCTGGCCTGGCTGCATGAACAACTGGGGGCTGCAGTTCCCCCTCCAGCACCAGCGGAGCGCAGGACGGCGCGAAGAGCACGGCCGCCCCAGCGTTTGAGTCCGGGCATGGCGCCCGCTCCACGGCGGCGGAGGAGCCCGTCGGCACCCAGCCAGGAGGCAGGAGGGTCGGACAGCACTGGAAAGCGGCCGGCGCCGCCTGTGCGACGCGGCGCCGGTCAGGCGAGGACGGCCGCAAAGCGTGGGCCTGCCGGAAAACGCGCCCCACTCAAGATGGCGGCGGGCAGCACAAGTACCCCAGAGGAGGGCTCCAGCACGGCGGGAATGGCGGCCGGGAGAGCGGAGGAGCACGTGATCGGCAGCACTTCATTGAGGCGTCCCGGTGAGTCCACTCTGGTCACTGAGGGGCAGGGGGCGGGCGGGACGCGGGATGCTCCTGCGCAGGCGGCCCCCCAGCTACCCAGGGGTGGCCTGGTCAGCGGGATCAGCTCGCGGGCGGCCTTAGATGTGGCCAGGACGGGTGATAGTGCCAGGCATAGGGGTGAGGGGCGGCAGGAGGACGACAGGATCGGGCAGAGAGCGGCAGAGGTTCCAGCGGGCTGCCAGGGGGTGCGGGGGGCATCTGAACCAGGCGCAGCGGCCAGCGGATGGCCAGGTACAGCGGAGAAGGGTGACCCACACGGTACAGCGTGGGATAGGGAGGTCAGGAGCAGTAGCAGTGGAAGGATGGGCCCCTCAGGCTGCTCTCACGGGGGGCACCGCAGCGGGACCATGGAGAGGGGGGATTACGGACGGGAGCGGCGCAGCGGTAGCGCCAGGCCCAGCAGCAGCAGGAGGTCAGCCGATCGGCAGTGGAGCAGGGACAGGAGTCCTTCACATGGCAGGCGCAGTGGTTCCAGGGCCAGCTGCAGGGTGGGGAGGAGGAGGTCCGCTTCCAAGGACGGTCGGGGGCGGAGACGGCGCAGCGCATCTGGGTCCTCAGGTGACAGTGCGCTAGGACAGCAGCGGGTCGCCAGGAGCAGGGAAGTTAGGCCGGTGAGGCAGTGCGAAGCTTGGAACTGCGGAAAGGAGTGTAGGGAGGAAGGACGGGTAGGGTCCCAGCAGTACAGACTACCCAGGTTGTCTTCTCCTTACAGGTCGCGGAGCGCTACCCCTACGGTCCTGAGGAGGGATCAGGCGGATGGGAGTCGGCGTCAACCGGATGCTCCGGAGCCTGAACGGGCGGACGGAAGGTCGGCATCCCCGGGGCCTGGCACGGCCGGGGTCTCCAACGGTGAGTCCATATCTGCACAACACTCCGAACAGTTATTGGGCTATTTAAAAACACTATTGGAGGCATGGTCAGGGAGGGGGGAATCACCATTGCAGTTCGGAAAAGTATGGTCCCCTGACACGGCGGTTAAGGCACTGGGGGCGGTGGGCCAACCTGCGAGCGGTGGCGAGACAAGTGAAGCGGTGGTGGCGTCCGGTGCGGCGGATGGGGGGGCCGAGCCGGCAGTCGGTTGTGGCGACATTTCGGACGCGGCACGTCAAAACGTACACGTATCTTTTGCGGGCCCCCTAGGTTGTCACCTGAAATTAGAGGTCAAGGAAAAGATTTGGAAGGGGGAGTTCATGGAAATTTTCTCCTTGCTCCCTTTGGAGGAATTCCAAGACTTGAAGGAGGAGGATAAGAAGGACGCCAAGAAGGAGGAAGAGGAAAAAAGGCGGAGGTATCGTAAGATACCGAAGACTTTTGGGAATTGGCTGAGGGCATTCTGCATCCTGGCTAGTGTAATAGGGGAAAAGAGGCCGGGGAGCTGTTCGCAACTGTTCTGCTACTTGGATGGGATAGGCGATGCGTATCGGACGTATGGGGGCCTAGCATGGTGGAAATATGATGAGCAGTTTCGGCAACGCTTGGCGGCCAACCCTACCATGCGGTGGGACCAAATGGACCTGCCGCTATGGATGAGGATTATGATGGCGCAGAAGGCTGCGCCCTTTCTCGGGGCAGCTGGGACAGCCTCAGGCATGGCTGTGCCAGCGGGACAAAAGAAGGGCCTATGCTGGACATACAACTAGGGTCAATGCAAGTGGGGTACTTCATGCCGATTTAGGCACGAGTGTTCGGGCTGCGGAGGGAATCACGGCGCCAGCAGATGCTTCAAGAAAGGTAAGCTTAATGCAGGGGGGGAACCGCAGGGGTGGCGGCCACCTCGGCTGCAACTGGGGGCGTCCCCAGTGAGGTTAGGCGCGATGTTGCCTTGGCTAAGGCAATACGCTAACCAGGAGGATGCGGCGTTCTTGTGGCGGGGTTTTAGGGAGGGCTTCGTGATCCCCTTCACGGTCAAGGAACCAGGGGCGGTTTGTGCCAATCTTAAATCGGTGCGGGAACGCCCGGAGGTGGTGCGGGACAAGCTGGCTAAAGAGGTCCTTTTAGGGAGGATGGCGGGGCCGTTCCCGTACCCGCCTCTAGCGGAGTTGCGGATATCCCCACTTGGAGTGGTCCCCAAAAAAGAGGCTGGCAAATTCAGGTTGATTCATCACTTATCGTATCCTACAGGGACATCGGTGAATGATGACATCGACGCGGCACTCTGTTCAGTATCTTACACATCATTCGACAGGGCAGTCGAGTTGGTACGGAGAGCTGGGCGGGGAGCGCTGATGGCGAAGGTGGACGTGGAGGCAGCGTTCCGGCTGCTTCCCATACACCCGTCATGTCATCACCTCTTGGGGTGTTGTTTTGAGGGGGGTTTCTTTGTGGATCTGTGCTTGCCGATGGGTTGTTCCATATCGTGCGCCTATTTCGAGAAGTTTAGCACTTTTCTGGAATGGGTAGTGCGGCGGGAATCGGCCGGGGGCACGGTTGTACACTACCTGGACGACTTCTTATGTGTCGGCCCTCGAGGCTCAGACCGGTGCAAGCAGATACTACGGGTGTTCCAATGGGTAGCGCAGACGATGGGGGTTCCTTTGGTGGAGGACAAGACCGTGGGACCCGCCACGTGTCTCAGTTTTCTGGGTTTGGAGATCGATTCGGAGATCGGGGAATATAGATTACCACAGGACAAATTGCACAAACTGAAGGATTTGGTTCACACGATCGGGAGAGCACGGAAGGTGACGCTGAGGGGATTACAGTCTCTGGCAGGGAGCCTGAACTTTGCGTGCAGGGTCATACCCATGGGGAGGGTTTTCTGTAGACGGTTGGCGCGGGCGATGAGCGGGATACGGATGCCGTCACACTACATCAGGGTTTCCGCGGACATGAAGGCGGACTTAGAGGTGTGGGATCGTTTTTTGAGGGACTTCAATGGCAAGGCCTTTTTTCGGGAGCAAGTGGTGTCTTCGGAAGCAGTAGGGCTGTTTACGGACGCTTCGGGCAGCGTGGGGTTCGGGGCGTATTTTTCGGGGCGGTGGTGTGCCGAGGCATGGAGGGCGAGCCCATTGATCAACAATCTGGCATTTTTGGAACTCTTTCCTGTGGTGGTTGCGGTAGCGTTGTGGGGAGCAGAATTAGCAAACAAGCGAGTAGTGTTTTATTCGGACAATATGGCCGTGGTGCAGGCAATCAACAGTTTGTCGGCATCTTCGCTTCCAGTCTTATGCCTACTGTGGCAATTGGTGCTCCTCTGCATGTCTTCCAATTTAGTATTCAGGGCTAGGCACATTCCGGGATTCTCAAATGTGGTGGCTGATGCGCTTTCTCGTTTTCAGTGGGATCGTTTTCGGGGAGCGGCTCCGGAGGCGCGGGAATACGGGCAGGCCTGCCCAGACGAGATGTGGCGACTCGGACATCGTGCTTGGGGAATACATAAAGAAATCCTTGGCATCGAGCACGTGGTCATCTTATGCTAAGGTTTGGAAGGAATGGGAGGAAACTGTAGAGGAGGTAGGTGGGGACCTTTCGGAGGGCCATAGGTTGGATGTCTTTCTATGGTTGTTGTGCCGTTTGTTTGCGAAGGGGGCTTCGCCGGCCATGGTAGACAGGCATATGTCCGCCTTGGCTTTCTGGTTTAAATTCCAAGGGTGGGAAGATTTGACAAAGCATTTCTTGGTTCGGCAGGCGGTTCGGGGTTTTCGGAGGGGAAAGACGTCGACGGACGTTAGGAGACCGGTGTCTTTTGCGGTCTTACAAGGTTTGGTGGGAACGTTGCCGGGGTTATGTTCCTCGCCATTTGAGGTGGTCCTTTTTTCCGGTGCGTTTGTCTGGGCGTTTTTCGGGGCGTTTCGGATCGGGGAGTTGGTTAGCACCAACAAGGCGGGAGTTGGTGGCTTGCAGCGCGGTGATGTGGAAGTTAAGAGTGATCGCGTGCAGATTCGGTTGGGCCGATCGAAAACTGATGTTTTCGGCAAAGGCTGCTCCGTGGTGCTATTCGAGTTGCCGGGGTCAGGGTTGTGCCCGGTGGCCTGCGGAGCAGGGTACTTGGGTATCCGTCCTAACGTTAGCGGTTGTTTTTTCTTGCACGCTGACGGCACGGCGCTGTCACGGTTTCAATTCATTAGGATTTTTCGTTTAGGCTTAGTGAAGCTGGGCCTGCAGCCCATGCAATTCGGGTCGCATTCGTTCCGTATCGGTGCGGCTACGGAGGCGGCACGCTTAGGTTTTGGTGATGAGCGGATCAAGAGGATTGGAAGGTGGGAATCCGTGCGGTTTCGCTCGTATGTGAGGCCCGACGGGATGGTGGAACTTTGAGGGGACAAATGGCCGGGACTGGGGGACACTGGCATTGCGGTGTAACTAATTTTGTCTCTTTTCAGGTTGGAAAGTTTGGTTGTTGGGCCACTTGTTCGTCTATTGGGCACAGAAGAGGGCTGCAGTTCGGAGACAAGGAACACAGCTGGGCTTTCCTCTGGAACGGGCGGTCTTATCCTGGTTTGGTTTTCGAGGTTTTAGTTGGCAGAGCTTGAGTAATGTCTTATTTAGAAAAGTGGCAAGGGGTCCGGTTCCGGATGTGGTAGTGGTGCACGGTGGGGGGAATGACTTAGGGCTGATTCCCCAACGGGAACTGTTACGGCGAATGAAGAGGGACATGGATCGGCTGCGGGAGCTGGTCCCTGACGTGGTGGTGGTGTGGTCCGAGATGGTGCCTCGTTTTACATGGCGGCACGCCAGGGACCCTGCTGCGGTGGCACGATGCAGGGGGAAGATTAATAGGACTATGGCAGTTTTTGTTAATCGGATGGGGGGAGTAGTGGTGAGGCATCGGGAATTGGAGGGCATGTTGCCAGGTTATTTTAGGAGGGACGGAGTACACCTGTCGGAGGTGGGGTGTGACTTGCTGAACTTGGGGTTCCAGGAAGGCATAGCCCGAGCTCTGTTTCAGTGTGGTGGGGGTCGCACATGGTCTTAAGGGGTCAAGACAAGTGCTGTGGCGGAACAGGGCGTGGTTAAGTTGGAAGTTATCAGGGAATTGGAACTATACAGGCCAGGGCCTAGGCTGAAGTAGGCCAGACGGTGTCATGGTTGGTAGGTTCTAGCTCTTCGGTGGCGATGAACCTGGGGGTGTAGGGGTGTCTGGGTACACCCCTACAGTTATCATTATGATATGGGGCCTCGTTGGTAGGCCGGATGTTTACAAGTTTATTGGTAATTGATGTTAATTATTGTTCATGTGGTAGGGTCATTGTCAGGGGATTGTGCGGAGGGATAGTAATTAATGTCATTTATGACAATGACCCTAAATATGTTAATTTATTCATATTAATAAAGCTGTGGACGTTATACTCCAACAGTATTAAATGTGTCCGTGTATTATTAAAGTTAAAGTTCATAGCACATGCCGAATAACGACAGTGCAAATGTCATGTTTCTGTAAGTGTTTGTGTGTGGTGGCTGAGTGTGTTTCCCCCTCCTGCTCATCTTTTCTTGGTGGCCCAGAGGGGAAGCATTGTGGGCTGCACCAAAACCATTTTAATGGCTCCCTTGTGGTTCTGGCACTCTGTCAATGGCTCAGCGCTCTGGTTGTGGTGCTCTGAGTCATCAATAAGTGGAAAGAGAACACGACAGAGCTCTTAAAGTGGTCTTAACCCAATTGGTGCAGACCACAATACTTCCTCAAGGAGGTGAGGGGGCTTAAGGCCGAGCACAGAGATCTTTTTGGTCTTCCTACCAGCTCATGGAGGCCCCTCACAACCAGAGCTGTTATCTTTGGTACAGTCCTGTGAGTCTGTGAAAATATCAGGCACCCAAAGAGGGCCTTCTGATGGGACAAATGATCAATGGCAGACCAGAACCAGAGGCTTGTGTAGTAATAGGACAGTCCTGTGTAACCATGGAGTATAAGTGGCCAAAGGCCAGTGTGATCAGACCGCATCGCAAAATATTCACGTGGTATGTCCACGGCTTGTGAATTGTGAATGGTTCACCTGAGTTCCCCATGAGTGTGTGACTAAATGAAGTGAGTAATAGAACAGAGTGTGTGACTAAATGAAGTGAGTAAAAGCACAGAGTGTGTGACTAAATGAAGTGAGTAAAAGCACAGAGTGTGTGACTGGACGGAGTGAGTGATAGTGCTGAGTGTGTGACTGGACAGAGTGAGTGATAGTGCTGAGTGTGTGACTGGGTGGAGTGAGTGATAGTACTGAGTGTGTGACTGGATGGAGTGAGTGATAGTACTGAGTTTGTGACTGGATGGAGTGAGTGATAATACTGAGTGTGTGACTGGACGGAGTGAGTGATAGTGCTGAGTGTGTGACTGGACAGAGTGAGTGATAGTGCTGAGTGTGTGACTGGATGGAGTGAGTGATAGTACTGAGTGTGTGACTGGATGGAGTGAGTGATAATACTGAGTGTGTGACTGGACGGAGTGAGTGATAGTGCTGAGTGTGTGACTGGACAGAGTGAGTGAAAATGCTGAGTGTGTGACTGGGTGGAGTGAGTGATAGTACTGAGTTTGTGACTGGATGGGTGAGTGATAATATTGAGGTGTGTGTGACTGAGGTGGTGGTGTGGTGCTGAGTGTGTGTGACTGGACAGGTGATAGTGCTGGTGTCTGACTGGGTGGTGTGGTATTAGTACTGAGGTGTGTGTGAGCTGGATGGGTAGGTGATAGCTGAGGTGGTAGCTGACTGGATGGAGTGGTGATGAGTACTTGGTGTGTGACTGGATGGGTGAGTGACCAATACACAGAGTGTGTGACTGGACGGAGTGAGTGATAGTGCTGAGTGTGTGACTGGACAGAGTGAGTGAAAATGCTGAGTGTGTGACTGGGTGGAATGAGTGATAGTACTGAGTGTGTGACTGGATGGAGTGAGTGATAGTACTGAGTTTGTGACTGGATGGAGTGAGTGATAATATTGAGTGTGTGACTGGGTGGAGTGAGTGAAAATGCTGAGTGTGTGACTGGGTGGAGTGAGTGATAGTACTGAGTGTGTGACTGAGTGGAGTGAGTGAAAATGCTGAGTGTGTGACTGGGTGGAGTGAGTGATAGTACTGAGTGTGTGACTGGATGGAGTGAGTGATAGCGGTGAGTGTGTGACTGGATGGAGTGAGTGATAGTACTGAGTGTGTGACTGGATGGAGTGAGTGATAATACTGAGTGTGTGACTGGATGGAGTGAGTGATAGTACTGAGTGTGTGACTGGATGGAGTGAGTGATAGTACTGAATGTGTGACTGGACGGAGTGAGTGAAAGCGCTGAGTGCGTGATTGGACGGAGTGAGTGAAAGCGCTGAGTGCGTGAATGGACGGAGTGAGTGAAAGCGCTGAGTGCGTGATTGGACGGAGTGAGTGATAACGCTGAGTGTGTGGGATCACAGCTGAGTTTTTGTACCAGCCAGGCTAACTCCAACCAAACACAGTGTTCAATTAAAGCAGAATTGCACATCTGTGGACTTACAATCCAGTAGGTACAATCTCATCACTCTTTTACAGGTGAGAGATGTCTGGAGAGGTTCCCAACAGCCACCCGTCTAATTCCACTTGTTGCGGCTTAGCACAAGTACCTTACCGTGACCCAGGCAGCTCAATTGAATGGGAAACGTGGATCTGCATGTATAATGACCAGCTGAATAAACCGCATTGATATGCTTCGCTCTGGGCTGCCAATAGCTTTCTCAGATGGAACAAATTGTGGTGAAAGTGGATAATAAGGAAGCCATCTCCCCACTTTAATCTGCTTTC
>OW240921.1:92575536-92621067 GCA_933207985.1 Pelobates cultripes | reverse complement strand
TAGGGTCATTGTCAGGGGATTGTGCGGGGGGATAGTAAATAATGTCATTTATGACAATGACCCTAAATATGTTAATTTATTCATATTAATAAAGCTGTGGACGTTATACTCCAACAGTATTAAATGTGTCCGTGTATTATTAATGTTAAAGTTTATAGCACATGCCGAATAACGACAGTGCAAATGTCATGCGGAATGGCATCAAGTAACAATCATTCAGTTGATGCTACCCTGAGCACCATGACCACCTCAATAGTTTAAAGTGGTTATGGTGCCTGGAGTTTGTATGTGCAGCGTACAGATACAAACAGATACATCATTGGATCTTCATTAGATATTCAATGCCGCCCCTGTCAGAGTGTTGCCTGGAGCCATGGCTTCAGCGCGGTCTGTGGACAGGACGGCCCTGCCAGGTGGCGCGGACCATGGTACAGGAGCTTCTGTTTCCTGTACCCAGCCGGACTGACAGGAAGTGCTCACTGAGTGGGTACAGGAAACAGAAGTTCCTGTACCGCGGCCCGCGCTGCCCGGCCACGCTACATTGAGTGACTGGCAGGAGGGAGCCCTGTGCTCTACCCTCCTGCCGGGTCACCCAAATATGGCGCCCCCCGGCCGGTGCACCTTAGGCAACTGCCTAAGTTGCCTATAGGATGCGCTGGCCACGCAACAAGGGCAGATTTTGTGTGCATCTGTGTATTAACCTGTGTTTATGTTAATGTGATTGCGCTGTTTAACGGTATAAAACCTGGCATATAATGTATTTTTTTTTATTATATAAAATCTGTCAAATATACTACAGTCATGAAATATAAAACATACTAAAGAGTGGTTAATGCATAATAAGAAAATTACAATTTGTGACCTTTTCTCTCTCTCTCTCTGAAAAAAGTCAAATAGATCATTACGAGCTTTCCTAGCTTGTTCTAGCGCTTGGACAGGTACAGTTGTATTCTAAATATATAACTGTATTTATATAAAAGGAGACAGTTTTTGTAACAAAACAAATTCTGGTAGTTTATATATTGAGTGATTTTCATGCCCCTGTGAAAATAACTCATTTGATACAAAAGTAATCAAAGCTTGTCGTTGCTATGTGCAGGCTCAGTCGTGCTATGAATACTGTGAGGTATTTAATGACCCATCAAAGCGTATTCTAATCCTGCATTAGTCTGGTTTCTTCACAGAGATTTAAACCAGGATTATTCTTCTTAGTTAAGGAATGTGTTTAACTTACCAGCTGCCAAAAAGGAGCGCAGCAAAGTGTGGTGACTCGTTTTGGAAGCCAGGTATTGAACATATTGCCAACTGATGCCAGATGTAACCAATAAGAGGCAGAACCAGAATTCATTAACCCATTTAGGACCAACAACATGCCCAGACGATAATAACAAGGGATCTGTCTAATCCTCTTCTGGAAGGATATAAAGAGACATGATGTTAGGCAGGTCATGATTTTCTACAAAAGGTCAGATTTGGAAGCTTGGATATATATGTAAAGATTAGGAAATTTGCCTATTGCTTCATCCTGCAGTTTTGAGTTTAGAGAAGGCTAATAGACGTTATTAGTTTAATTTCAATCCATTTGGCAACTGGCCACAAATTAAACTCACAGCTTTATTCCAGGATACTTAAATCCTAATTGCTGAAATGTAGCTTATAAATTAAGTCAGATGTCTCCTACAACACTAAGGGAATCCCAAACCATTACTTGGCAGAGAATGATGGGATTTGTAGTTCAAAACTATCTTAACGCCGCATTGTGACACACCTTACTTATATGCCTCTGAAGACAGGTGTAACACAGAACAGTTCAGGTTTGATTGTTTGAAGAATTTGCACTTCATCAAACATATCAGATGGTTTTCAAATATGGAATCATATCGAATTAATTGCTCAAACTCTAAACTTCTAGAAAATGTTAAACTGTTGATCTGTTGAGCCCAAGTATACTTTAAATGGGCCATAGAGGACTATTTCACCTCACAAGCAGAGATTTGGAGGACTAATTTTATTTTCTGTACATTTAATTCAAAATCTGTGTCAGAAAACTGGCCCCCGAAAGTGTAACGCAAGCGCATCCTTAGACAGACGCACTCAGACAAGCACTAGCAGGCCACCTTATTTAGCAAGCCGGCCTGCTTGACTGACAATTCTTTGTACAATTCTGTCTTTGAGGTTGCACATACCATAGGAACCACAACTATATATGGACACAAAACAATAGAGAAATTGGCTAAATTCTGTAAAAAAAATTTGTGTTTTAGATCGCTGGTCCCTAAGCACAGACATGGAGCTGCCACTCCAGTACCGCCTACGTGTATCTGGCCCCGAAACCTTTCTTTAAATTGATCTGGAAAATGGATGAATGGATGAAAATGGATGGATGCACAGAACAGCCATCTACTTGACTTCAACTTGACTTAGCAACCTCTCTTGAACATAGTAATATGCTTCCACCAACAGCTAAGGCAGCAAGAAAGATTCCCATTTATTGTTTCAATAAATCTGCCTGCGGCTTTTACACTTTAAGTGCCTGAGAATCTTTCTTGCTGCCTTAGCGTGTTGGGATTGCTGGTCCTGTTCCGGAGCAGCAGTGGCCACTGGGAGAGAGTGTGGTTCCTATGATTATTTCCACCAACAGCTAGGCCAGATAGCTTAATCTCGGATATACAGGATACAAACTTACTATTCTAATTACCAGGTCCATTAGATAAAATATGGACACCTTTCAACTCCATGCAGCATGCAAGGTTTTATAAAGCTTGTCAAGGTCTCAGATGATCTTGAAGTAATGAGAAGATAGGCAGATTTCATCTAGATCAGAGAAACTCAGCGAAGGCACCAAAACTTACCTCCATGTCTGCCATTCATGGCATTAAGGTGGAACTGCCACTGTCTGGGAACCTTTCATAATTTGCAAAGACCCCCAATGGTGACTAGAGAGGCAAATGTGAATATTTCCTAACAGAACCTGCCCCTGGTCCATCATCTTCCTGCTGGTCCTCTTCTGCTTCTCGTGCTTCAGCTGCCATGAGTTGACGTCACTGCTGTACTCTCACGTAGTACAGCAGTGAGGTCTATGGAGGATCCCGTGACTCCACTGGATCCTTCGCAGATAGAGCTTATTTTCCCGGGGGGAGAAATGACGCACGTTTTTTGTCCAAAAATATGAAATCATTTGAAAAGCTTGTCCAAAAATATTAAATCAATAACCAAATTGTAAAAATCCTAATAATATCCATTTGAAAGGGTTACGCCAAGCACCCATGACTACTGCAGTGATTTGAAGTTGTCATGGTGATTGAAACTTGTATGAGCATCATTTCGCTATGAAATGTTGCACATACAGAGTTTTACCCCTGGGCAGACAAAGGTGTAACTGCCTCTCAGGCAGTGTCATTGGAGTGTCATTAGCCAGCCCAGAACAAGAGTTCTGGCTTGGCTCGTGTTAATTCTGGGCATATTGGACATCTGTCATCAGCATACTGACAACAGGCTTCCTCCCCACAGCTCCGTCTATCCCGACATCCCTTCCCCTGCGGCGAGGGTGAAGTTATATCAGTGGAGGATGAGGATTGGGTTGCCTGCAGAACTAAGCCGCGTTGTTGCAAGGCAAGCATATTTTAGTTCTATTTTTTTTTAAGTTCAAGATTATAGCATTACAAGACGTGGAAACATCCAAAGAGAGTAGATCTTAAGCATGTAGCTGTACCAAGGTTAACTCATTCATCAGCATTCGTTTATAGGTTCTGGACATTTTGGGTGCTTTATTTGTCTTTTTTTTTAAGAAACGTTTTTCTAGTGAAATAAGGAAAACATAGCTCACGTTCTGAGTAAAAAGAGAGATATAAAGAGAACTTGCAACCGAATAAGAAAAAAAATTCCATATATATTCTGTCTTCTGTTTCTCAAACTTGTGTTTAAATGATAGAACAACTGGCATATTCCACAGATTTTAAAATATATAAAGAACAAATTATAGGGTAATATGTCTATAATGGCTACTTCTGCTGCACTTAATGTACTCACAGACATATATTCAGACAGGCTTAATGCCACATCTTGTGGAGTGCTGGCTATCTTTTTATAATAAATCCAAATGTTGCCATTGAAATATGGAAAGCAGATTTAAATATGCACAGCAGATAGTACAGACCAATTTTTAAAATGTTGCCAAGCTTATTCCATAAAATACTACTCACAAACACATGTGAACAAAAGCATATGTGAACAAACGATCTTTATAATATTTATTTAGAGCTTTTGAGTCAGATGAATGAAAAGTCTTGGGTGCTGACTGCTCTACGAGGTATTTTTTCATCTAACGCTGTCATCGTTTCTCTAGAGCTTCATGGGAAAGAGGGTGAGATAATGCCATGACTTTTACATCCTCTCTCACCAAAAATATGCAGACATCAACACCTGCATTCGGCATCTAACGTCTTGATGTTCTAGGGCTAGTTTCAACACAATATCACAGTTCTGTGCTGGTCCATGTTAGCCATCTAATATTATCTAACCATTGTGGTTGGTGTTTGTTTTGCCAATATAACATAGTACGCAACATGAAGACTTTTCTACCACTTTAAGGAACTTGAACTTCCAAATGACACACAGGTGACATCTATACTTCCTGCATTGTTCACTTTATCAGGTGCTTCTAGACTCCTGGACATCTCTCAGTTCCTACATGCTCTCCTCGGGTTGTTGACTTGTTTTTAAATGTCACTAGCACTAATCTTGGATCATCTACCATTGCTGAACATGAACTACCTGCCCTAATGACTGGATGGTGTACTTTTGCCAATTCTCTGCTGCTTGCCCTGACCATTAGGCTGCGGAATTCTTGCATGCTCAAATATTCTTCTATTCATTCATTTGTTCTGTCACATCATAGAGGACACATTTTACCCAAGGACTCAACCAGAGGAGACAAGAGGGTGCTTAGGTGATGACCATTATTCTTCAGTGACAATACACAACTGCAACACCCTTTCGTGATGGAGATCCACCACCTGCATCTTTCAGCCAGTGTGATGCCCATCCATCTAGAGTTCAATATTGAAAAACTAGCAACTTTTCCAATGTTGACATCAGCACTGACGATGCACATTGAAAAAAGAAACAAACGGTCACGTGTCTTGTGGTTAACTGTCTGACAATAAAAGGTCAATGGATTATTTTATAGGTGGAGGGCATTTTCATCATGTCCCCGGACAAAAACCAACTGGCAGTGAATGTAACGCGTAACTGTAATGTGCCTGCTAGATCACTTAGGATTTGGTTAAAAACAATGTCTTAGATAAAGTGATAGGAGTGATATAATTTGGGAGTGTATGGCTTTCAGTGGTTGTAAAACACCTTGCAGACTGCATCCATCAGGAAGTGTGAATCACGATGAATATAAATATTTTTTGTTATGTACCACACGGAAGGATATCTAATCTAGTTTGGCCTTGCTTGCTCCCACATTTGGTAAGAAAAAAAGAGTATTCAGACGTGAGACGTGCCAAAAAAGTAGGAGTGGTTGATTATATTTTCCAGTAACTCAATTAGAATGAAGCATGAGAACAGAACATTATTCGAGAAGCGAAGAAGAGAATAAAACATATTTTTGTGGGACTTGGACTTCTATAGTCTTCTAAGAACTAGAAGAATTTAAAGTTATGAAAAACATTATTTTCTGTAACCTATTATATTATAAATTGTAATGTCTTTACAAGCAACCAGGGATTTATGGAGACGTGCTATTATCTACACACGAGTGGGAATACATTTAGCAATGAGTGGGTAGATACACGACTTTATTGGATAAACCACTTTTTTTTTTTTTCAAAAATATTATAAATAGAATACATTAAAATCAAAACATATTTATAACAAAATAAAAGAGAAGGATATTCATATTTGAATAGCAATAATTTAAAAGCAAATCCTTGGGCTCAGATCCTCCTCCATTGCTTTATCACTCCAAAGTGGAGATGTCTTTATTTTTCTGACAATTCAGGTCCTTCCATAGCTTTCTATGGTAAAGATGTTTATTTTCCGTAAAATGAACGCAAACCACTCACACAAAGTGAGGATTTCAGCTTAATTTGTTACATTCTTTTTTTTCTTTGAATGATAAGTTGAAGGCGTCTCTCTTTGTGGTGGGGTTCTTTTTAGCTGTTCATTAGATTGTAAGCTTTTTTGTGCACCCACTGTTCCAGTATGTCAATCATGTTTTGTTTACCTATTGTACAGCACTGTGGACTATGTTGTCGATATATAAATAATTGTCATTCTAAACTGTAATGGTCTCGCCCCTTCATGGAAGGTAAGGACCCGGCATTGGAGGTATTTGTATTGCTTGCAAATGTTACTGCTATCACTCCAAAATATCCAGAAATATTGTTTTCCATTATTGAGTTGTATCAGAGGAACATACTGCCATTTCTGCCTTGAGTGCCTCTTGAAAAGTGGCAAATGTTTGCATTGAAAGTGACTCAAGAGTAGCTCTTACTCGCGAAAACCAAATGTTAACATTAATAACCAGTGCATTCAAAAAACCTGTAGTCTTAACATGTTCTCAAAATGGTTCAGCGATATTAAGTTTATATTTTAACGTGTTCACTTGCATTCTGAGCTCATGTACAGAGTATTTTTCAATATCCACCTTACAGTCTCCTCCTGATTGGCTGCCTGTTTTGTACATTTAAAAAAAAAATGTTGAAAATAGTGAGAAGTAGTTGAGTGTCCAGAAATCAGTGCCATAGTGAGTTTCACAGGAGGTAGAGTGCAAATATCCACAACATATGCAATTCTTTAAGAGTGTAAACCTAATTAAAGTACCATAATCACTTCAGTGATTTAAAGTGGTCATGGTGCGAGAAGTATAAATGTGCAGCTTCTCAGTATGAAAAGCTTCAGATATAGAGATATTTAGGATAGCTGCCAGAGATGTAACTCCAACTCCATCAGTCATTAGCCAGTTCAGAACAAGAACTAGCCGGGCTGGCTGATATTAATTCTGTGCATTTTTCATTACATAGACACATTTTCAATGGCTCAGGGCACCCAGCTGACTCTTTAGGCTTTTGACACTCTTGGCCATTAAAAGGATGAGCATCCCACTTCTGTAACTTTGCCGAAGTCGTACGAGGTACAGCCACCATTGTTTGAAGCTCCCGGGTTGGCCCCTTACCAGGGAAGTGTGCCTCGATATTCCTGGCATTGTTACCATGTTATTATTCATAGTTCGCCATCTGTGCCTCCTGGCATTCCTAACGTATGACATTTAATACCGGTCATTGTCACTTTCTGTGCAAATAACATTTTCACTCTGATGCCTCTGTATTGACAATTCTAGGCACCCACTTATTTCCATCTCCTGAGTTTGTGCCAGTCTGGGCTTGCACGTTTCTCTACACTTTCTTGTCTAATTAATGCAAAGAAAACATGAGCTGGGAAGAATAAGATTAGTTAATGAATAGGTTATTTTAACACATGACAACACCCAAGTTAGATCGGGGTGATTGCATTCCTAGGCATGAGATTTTGTAAGTGTAAGTAATTTTGTAAATCAACAATTGTTTCATTTGAGCTACAGCAAAACCTGAAAGAGTTCCTTTCCTAAATGATTAAAGAGACACTCAAAGTACCATAACCACTACATATGTGTGCATAGTTTATTTTATCAGTATGAGTGCAAAGAATCGACAGTAACCTTAAAAAAAATGTTTCGAGCATTTTAACAAATAATAGAGGATTCACTGCGCACAACCCAGTTGTCACGACCGTACTGCAACCCTAGACCCATCCTAGTATACAGGTCCTCCATATACATGCATGCCTGAACATTGGGAAGTATGGATTCAGGGCACAGGTGGGCAGGCTTTGGAGGTCACAATGGGCAAAACCCACCTGGGAAATAAATAAGCCCACCCAATCTGGCATCAAACACTCCAGGCTGACAGGCAGCATGTTCCTATTGTCCATAGAATGAGCTTGCACTCTGCTGATCGAGGACAATTTCCTCGTCCAGAAACAAAGATCACACATGTCCGTGATACGGACAAAGAAACAAAGATCATACATGTTAGAGATACAGACAAAGAAAGAAAGATCATATATGTCCGTGGTACGGGCATACGGCCAAAGAAACAAAGATCATACATGTCAGTGACACGGCCAAAATCGTGACAGTTGGAAGGCCTGTAATTGGTCTGTATCATGCAATAACCTTAAGAAGTGCCACCTACAGATATGTATGTATATGCATGTGTGCATTGCATGTGATTGCTTAGAATTTGTGGGTGAATGTGTATGTGTCACATGTGTTTGAATCAGTTTGTATATATATGAAAATTGTGTGAATGAATAAGTAAGTGATTGTAGTGTTTTTGTGAATGAAATGTTCATGTCTGATTGCATTATTTAATCCAGAGATACTGTATTTACCTTTGACCTTCAGCTGTCTTTAAACTACATCTCCCATGATGCTAAGCCAGGATTTAGGCCTGCTGAGCTCTAGATATTGTTTATAGAATTAGTGAGTGCGTTCCTCATTTAGTTCAAGCAACCTAAAGTCAGGCTAAGTATCCTCCAGAGTATAGTGTATAGTGTACTGCTCACAGTACAACAAACCTTCTGTACTATCAATTCAATGCTACTTTCTTACATTTCATCTATCTCCTTTACCAAGCAGAGTTACTACTTTCCTTCATCGCTCATTTTCTATTTTGCAGCTTAGTTGCAAGAAAGATTGATAAATTATATAAAAGTTCTAAACACTCAATCCTCCACCTTGTTTTCCCCAAAGTCTGTTCTTATCTGTTAGAAAAACTGGCTACGTTCTCAGCACCTCTGCTCTAATCCATATATTTTGTTTTGATGACTTTTCAAGTAACTGAAGAAATTTGATGCCCAGTATTTTAAGTGAAGCCACACGTGAATATACCATAACCACTTCAGGCACAATGCCCAATGCATACAGCTAAGACTTCCAAACACAGAATCTGAGTTTTGTTACTGTGTTGTTTTATTGCAAACCTTTTGAGTAAATTAATATATTCTGCTATTAGAAGGGGATTCTGTATTTTCTTTTTTTTTGTTATTGTCATTTATATGCAGATTATTAATGGTTCTGTGGTGCATATCTCACCGTGAAGTAAAAGCAGAAATTATTTTTTGTGTAAAAAATTTGGAGGAACTATTTTTTGAGAATTATATTTAGGCAGAGTGTCAGTATGACATATATTGACAACAAAAATAAAGACAAAATAAAGAGTGACTTGAATAATGTGAAATGTATATTTCAGTGAAGGGGATCTTCATCCAGGAAAGGTACCTGTCCAAACATGATTATGCCTTCCTCTGTAGTAATCGCTATTTTCTGTACTACAGACCTCTGTCATCAACTACACACATTAACACTGTTTAAACTGACATTGCCCTCCACTTAACATGTTGCAATAACACATTTCCTTAGACCTAAAACACAGCCGTACCAATATGGTGGTGCTTCTGCTAATTGTCCATATACTATTATGACAGGACAGGTGATATATACTACATAGTGCTGAAAGGCCCTTATTTTTAAGAGTTATCAAAGACATTTAGAGATTGTTTAGAAATATGATGGTCTTACTATTCTACATGAAACCTTATTAACACACAACTTTTTCCCAAGGGCACAACACATTTGACAAAGTCATAACAGCCTTTTTTTCTTTAGGTACTGATTAGGCTAAATCACATTGCTAATAAGGTAATTGATTGTGTTTTGTATTGGGAATGCCACCCAGAGTGAAACTACATCCAGGATCAAATTCAGTTGTATTCATTTTGATACTGCATATTTTAAGATATACATGTTTTTCTATATGCTGATCCTTGGAACTGTCCGTCCCTCTCTCCCTCCGTTATTAATTCATTAATCCACCACCCATCCCTTATTCCGTGGCATCTATTCTCTGTGCTGTGCCAAAGATCATACATTCATGGACCACAAGTCATACTTGTGAGGTTAGATCAAAGTAATTGAGCCCTCAAGATGACAAAACATTTAGGTCAGGGGGCGAGTGACCAGCAAAGTGAGTGGACACAGATTTTGTGGGCTTCATTGCAATCAGCTAAAATACTTATTTTTTTGCTATCCAATTCAGCATTTTGATATACTACATATCAGGGCCGGACTGGGACAAAAATTCAGCCCGAGCATTTAAAGGCAGAGCAGGGCCATGACCCAAGAGGGTGTATGTTGTATCATCACCAATGACCCGATTGCCTCTCTAAAGTGGGCATATCTGTTTAATGCCCCTCAGGGAAGCTCACGTGTAGTGTGGGGGGATAGGGGATGTGTGTGGGACGGGCTGCAATTTCAGTACTAATGATGATGGTGGGTATGCTGGGTAAACCACCCTTCTTCTTTGAAGCATCACCTATATCCTTCTTTCATTACCTCTGCAGATCCACATTGCAGTTTCTACAATCTCTTCATACTGTCACCAAAACCTCATAGCTCTCTGCTATAACATACCACTGGGCCCAGTGAGATCACTAGTAGCCATTAAAGATGGGGTACAGCTATGTTCCTGCAGAAACTGAGACTCTTTTTGCAACCTGTCTAAACATTAGAGACAGCTAATATCCCCACTTGGCAAATGGACACCATAGTTCCCTCTGTTCCCTTCTGGACAGGCATGTTGAAGGTTGAGTGACAACGGGCTTGCATCCAATTTTTATGTCTTTTGGACATCTTCAAATTACATGTTTAGTTAGTTTTTTGCTCACTTATATTATTTTCAGTTATTTCTGCTTATGTTATTTTTTTCCTTCTCAAAAATGAGCTGGCTTTTAAGCCTTTAGTAATTACTAGGGCTAACTGGAAAATTTTCACCCTTTTCCTCTCCCTCCCATTTTGTACCTAGGGGTTAGTGGGTCTTTCTTTCTCTCACCCTTAACAGTTTATATATACTGTTTGTGCTTGGGGCACTGGCTCTTTTCCCCTCTCTCGTAACCTTGTATACATTGTGATATTGTGCATCCATGACCTGCCTAGCCCACTGGTGCATCATTATGTCTGGCTATTTTACAGTTCTATATTGTTTTGGTTCTATGTCCTATTGGAAGAATTTATGGAATGTTTAATCCTTGCTTAGTAAATCTACCGTAGCTGCCACTAGGCTATCATTGTATTATATATATATATATATATATATTATCAGTTCTTGCTTCTGCATAACCATAGTAGGACACAACCGTATAAGTAAAACCCCTTTTTCTAGTGGCTCTATATGGTATGGATGTCTTAATTAAAAAAAAAAAAGAGAAAAACGAACCGCATTCAAACCACGTGAAGATCCTGCTGCTAAACTGGACCAAGGGCCAGCACCAGCCCCAGGGAGTAGATATCAGTGGTAGAAAGAGGATACAGGCACTACAAGTATCTTCAATTGTATTTATTAGGACAAATGAGACACCTCACTTTCTTCCTTTGATACTTTCTTAATTTTAGGCTGATGTTCCTTGCCGTATCATGGTTTGTATTGTAAACACAGTACTTAAAGGACCACTATAGGCACCCAGACCATTTCAGCTTAATGAAGTGGTCTGGGTGCCAGGTCCAGCTAGGATTAACCCTTTCTTCTTTAAACATAGCAGTTTCAGAGATCCAACCTCTAGTGGCTGTCTCATTGACAGCCGCTAGAGGCGCTTCTGTGCTTCTCACTGTAATTTTCACAGTGAGAAGACGCCAGCATCCATAGGAAAGCTTTGAGAATGCTTTCCTATGGACTGGCTGAATGCTTGCGGGCATGCGCATTCAACCGATGACATCAGAAGAGGGAGGAGAGTCCTCAGCACCGAGGGAGCCCGGCGCTGAAAAAAAGGTAAAGGATTAACCCCTTCCTCCCCCTTCAGCTCCACCGGAGTGGGACCCTGAGGGTGGGGGCACCCTCAAGGCACTATAGTGCCAGGAAAACAAGTATGTTTTCCTGGCACAATAGTGGTCCTTCACACAAGTCGTAAAAAAAACCAAGAAAAAAACCCACACAAAAAATTTTTTAGGGGGGCGTGGCTGGACCGAGCATGGGAGCAGACATGTAGAGCCTGTGCTCTGTGCCCTCGGCCTAATACCGGCGATAATTAGCGTGAACTGCCGCAGTACCATGGTCCGGAATAAGAGGGCTATGCCTCACGGGACACCAGCGACCGTCTCCCCTCGCCGATACACCGGCACGTTAGATGATTTTGTCACCACGCCGGCGGACCTGAGAGGAGCTGAGCCGGCAGCTAAAATGGCGCCGGAATCCCCTGGGGCTGAAAGCGCGGGTGTCTCGTCGGAAGATGGAGACCGGAGTGACGCGCTGTGCCTGATCCGCCAGGAGCTTACTCGGATCTCCACTCATATGCTCACGAAGTCAGACATAAGCAGCCTATTGCAGGAATTTCGCACAGCTGTAAGGGAGGAGATCTCTGCAATCAGGTCAGACCTTTCTGCAGTGGAGGCCAGGGTGGAGGCCCTGGAGACTGAGGCGCAGGAGAGTCGTTCCCAACATAGGGCAGCAGAAATAGCCGCCACATGGCAGGGGAACCTCCTTCTGACACTGAGGCGACAGGTGGAGGACCTGGAGAACCGCAGCCGTCACCAGAATATATGGATTAGAGGGCTGCCGGAGCCGGACGTGGCACCACTGCAGGATACAGCGCAGGCCCTCTACAGACACATCCTGGGCCGCGAGTGCCCGGAAGACATCCAATTTGACCGGATCCACAGAGCCCTGGGCCCTCCACGGCAGGATGGGAAACCCAGGGACGTCCTGTGTTGTCTGCACGCTTACAGGCTGAAGGAATCTCTGATGACCGCTACTAGGGGCACCGACAAGCTCATGTTCCAGGGTGCCGAGGTGGCACTGTTCCAGGATCTGTCTAGCCTGACACTGGATGCCAGGAGAGCGCTCTGGCCCATCACCGCTGCCCTTCGGGAGAAGAATATACCCTACCGCTGGGTGTTCCCCTTCAGTCTCCAGATCCGGCATGGGAACTCATGGCTATATATTCGCTGGCCTGACGATGTCACCCCGACGCTGAGGAGCCTGCGCATTCCCCATATCCGCATCCATAATTGGCTATTGGAAAATCCGCTGGCACCAAGAGGAAGATCAGGGGAGCAGAGTCCACAGTTGGAGCAACCGCGGGCGAGCGAGCACCCCGCGCGAATGATAAGCGGCCCTGCAGGTGCGAAGGAATAGGCGGACTGCCCACAGGAGCTGAATGTTCTGCAGGAAGGTACTGGGGTTGGGCACCGTGGATGGCCATATTGGGAAATAGTAATTAGGTGGGGTGGTGGCCCGTGATCTGCTGAATGGACCTCCCCTCCTCCCCCCCTTTCCCTCCCCCCCCCCAGCTGCGAGATGACCGGGACAATGAAGATCGTGACTTTCCTCTCCCTCCCTCCTCTCCTGTTCCCTGTCCCCTCCCCTCCCGTACCCACGACCCCTGCGGTTGGAATAGCTAGCGTTGAGTCCCCTCACTGTGTTTTGGGAGGGGGGAGTGGGCTTGGAGCCAGGACTTGGGGTGGCCATGTGAATACTGTGTCGCTCTGGGAGGCTGGATGGGACCTGGAGGGGTGTTGGATCTGGGCCGCTGGAATGTGATGTTGGGGGATATTGGGGTGGTCAGTGAGGGGGGTCGCGGGGGAAAGGATCTGAGACGACCACCGAGGCAGTATAGGGCTTCACTAAATAGGGGGCTGATCGTGGAAACGGCCGGGTGACGGTTGGGCTTACCGCAGACGAGCAGTAAGGAGACTAGCAGTAGCAGTACCCATACCGACCTTTACTAAGAGCTTCGCTACAGGGCCGGTAGAATAGGACACAGTTGACACAGCTACATCTACCACCTTCATTAACAGACACGTGGCTTTTTGCTCGGGTTCCGCGCACAACTCCTTGGATCGACTGGGGACACTAGACGGGAGGCCAGCAGGAGACTGAGTCAACTACGGGTTGGGGACTCAGACCTAGCGGGTTCTTTCCCTACAGTCAAGTCCAACTTTCCCCTCTAGGGACGACCTCTCAGGGCAGGGACTCCCTTCCCTCCCGACAGATCCCCTACGACTGAGCTGCCCCACCCCTCCTCTCCTTCTCCCGCATTCCTGGCTCCCCTTCGCGAGTTTCCCTTTCCTATCGGTCATGTCTGGCCCTCGGACTGGGGGGTTCTGCCCTGCCCCTCTACGCCTTTGGACCAACAACGTCAGGGGACTCAATGCCCCAGAAAGGAGGTCGCACCTGCTTCGGTCCCTTTGGGCCTCTCGGGCCTCAATAGCATTCCTCCAGGAGACCCATTTCAAGGGAGCGAACAGCCCCGCTCTACACAATGCACGATTCCCTGTGATACTTCGCCAATAACCTGGGGGCCAAGAGAGCAGGGGTACCATTTTGCTGCCTTGAAACAAAGGCGGATCCTGAGGGTCGCTATTTATTCCTGAAAGGTACTATTGCCCACAAAAAAATACACATTCGCATCGCTATACGCTCCGAATACGGGCCAATATCGCTTCCTAGCCGGGACCCTCCGCCAACTAGACAAGTTCAGAGAGGGACTCCTCATAGTAGCAGGGGACTTCAATGTCCCTCTGGATCCACGTATCGACACCTCCAGAGGACGTAGCTCGCACCCAGACTTATGTATATGCAGGTCAGGGAAGGCATTGCGAGAAACAGGTCTGGCCAATTCCTGGAGGGTTCTCCATCCAGAGGACAGGGACTTTACGTTCTACTCACAGGTGCATCATGGACATAGCCGCCTTGATTACATCATGATAGCGCATGAATACTTGCATCTTCTCCTATCCTGTTATATACAAACGACGATCTGGTCGGACCACGCCCCGGTCTTAGCCACGATGCGCTCCCCTCTGTAGACAGTGGAGAGTGAATACACAGGTGATTGAGGACCCCTTGCTACAGGCTGAGTCGCGGGAGGTCCTGCAGCAATATTTTGCAGAAAACCGCACTGCGGATACCTCGCCTCAGATTCGGTGGGAAGCCAATAAATGTGTCCTACGAGGCCACTTCATCAAGATCTGTACCAAGCGTAAACAGGAGCACAACAACAAACTACAGGGAGTGCAGAATTATTAGGCAAGTTGTATTTTTGAGGATTAATTTTATTATTGAACAACAACCATGTTCTCAATGAACCCAAAAAACTCAATAATATCAAAGCTGAATATTTTTGGAAGTAGTTTTTAGTTTGTTTTTAGTTATAGCTATGTTAGGGGGATATCTGTGTGTGTAGGTGACTATTACTGTGCATAATTATTAGGCAACTTAACAAAAAACAAATATATACCCATTTCAATTATTTATTATTACCAGTGAAACCAATATAACTTCTCAACATTCACAAATATACATTTCTGACATTCAAAAACAAAACAAAAACAAATCAGTGACCAATATAGCCACCTTTCTTTGCAAGGACACTCAAAAGCCTGCCATCCATGGATTCTGTCAGTGTTTTGATCTGTTCACCATCAACATTGCGTGCAGCAGCAACCACAGCCTCCCAGACACTGTTCAGAGAGGTGTACTGTTTTCCCTCCTTGTAAATCTCACATTTGATGATGGACCACAGGTTCTCAATGGGGTTCAGATCAGGTGAACAAGGAGGCCATGTCATTAGATTTTCTTCTTTTATACCCTTTCTTGCCAGCCACGCTGTGGAGTACTTGGACGCGTGTGATGGAGCATTGTCCTGCATGAAAATCATGTTTTTCTTGAAGGATGCAGACTTCTTCCTGTACCACTGCTTGAAGAAGGTGTCTTCCAGGAACTGGCAGTAGGACTGGGAGTTGAGCTTGACTCCATCCTCAACCCGAAAAGGCCCCACAAGCTCATCTTTGATGATACCAGCCCAAACCAGTACTCCACCTCCACCTTGCTGGCGTCTGAGTCGGACTGGAGCTCTCTGCCCTTTACCAATCCAGCCACGGGCCCATCCATCTGGCCCATCAAGACTCACTCTCATTTCATTAGTCCATAAAACCTTAGAAAAATCAGTCTTGAGATATTTCTTGGCCCAGTCTTGACGTTTCAGCTTGTGTGTCTTGTTCAGTGGTGGTCGTCTTTCAGCCTTTCTTACCTTGGCCATGTCTCTGAGTATTGCACACCTTGTGCTTTTGGGCACTCCAGTGATGTTGCAGCTCTGAAATATGGCCAAACTGGTGGCAAGTGGCATCGTGGCAGCTGCACGCTTGACTTTTCTCAGTTCATGGGCAGTTATTTTGCGCCTTGGTTTTTCCACACGCTTCTTGCGACCCTGTTGACTATTTTGAATGAAATGCTTGATTGTTCGATGATCACGCTTCAGAAGCTTTGCAATTTTAAGAGTGCTGCATCCCTCTGCAAGATATCTCACTATTTTTGACTTTTCTGAGCCTGTCAAGTCCTTCTTTTGACCCATTTTGCCAAAGGAAAGGAAGTTGCCTAATAATTATGCACACCTGATATAGGGTGTTAATGTCATTAGACCACACCCCTTCTCATTACAGAGATGCACATCACCTAATATGCTTAATTGGTAGTAGGCTTTCGAGCCTATACAGCTTGGAGTAAGACAACATGCATAAAGAGGATGATGTGGTCAAAATACTCATTTGCCTAATAATTCTGCACTCCCTGTAAAGGAACTATACGCCCGGGCTTCGTTACTCGAGCAGGTACACAGATCGGCCGCGACGGACGACAACCACTGCGCACTCTTAGAAGCCAGAAGAGACCTGAAAAACCTCCTATCCCGGAATTTTCTATATACGCGCCGTAAGTCCCACAGATTCTATTACGAGCACTCAAACAAATGTGGGCGAATGTTGGCTAGGATGATTCAAAAGAAGCGGAGACAGTTCCAAATCACAATGCTGCAAACTGCAGGGGCACCCCCCATACGATGCCCTGATGGGATCATGACTAGGTTCCTCAAGTTTTACTCTAAGCTCTATAACCTACCTGCAGCTACTGGCATGGAGGAGTCGCAATGGAAGATGACCAGAATAAGGGAATACCTGGAGCAATACGTCTCCCGGAGGCTTACCCAAGCACAGGCGGAGTCGCTGGACGCCCCCATTTCCTTAGAGGAGCTGTCGGGTGCCCTTAAGGCCGCAAAAGCGAACAAGGCCCCAGGACCGGATGGGTTCCCGGTACAATACCTACGGACCTTTGGGGAGATCCTCCTGCCGGAGCTGCTAGTGAGCCTTAACTCCATTCTGGAGGGTGGGAGGTTTCCAGAGGATACCCTTATGGCTACGGTGGCGGTGGTGCCGAAGGAGGGAAAAGACCCCACGTCATGCACAGGGTATAGGCCCATCTCCCTCCTCAATGCGGACCTTAAATTATTCACGAAGATCCTCGCACTCAGGGTTAGTGGGGTGATCCCGGACCTGGTACACCCAGACCAGACAGGGTTCATCCCGGGATGAGAAGCAAAGGATAATACGGTCAGGGCTCTTAACCTCATGCATATCAGCAAGACTACCGCCCGATGGGGCCTTCTGCTCTCCACGGACGCAGAGAAGGCTTTTGATCGGGTGGATTGGCAGTTCATGAGGGAAACGCTTCGGGAGATGGGCTTTGGCCTGCATATCCAGGCCTGGATAGCGGCGCTCTATGCGACTCCGAAGGCCTGCCTGCGGATAAACGGAGCCTTATCCCCCTCCTTCTCGATTAGCAATGGAACAAGACAGGGGTGTCCCCTGTCCCCCTCCTGTTTGCCCTTACACTCGAGCCGTTTCTTGCGGCGGTCAGACAGGACGGGGGTATAACGGGATTCACCGTATCGGGAAGAGAACACAAGGTAGCTGCCTACACAGACGATCTGCTATTTTTTATTGCAAACCCAACGGTGACACTCCCGAATTTACTTCAAGCCTTTCGAGTTTATGGGGCACTCTCCAATTTAAAGTTGAATGCTGATAAATCGGAAGCTCTGCCCCTTGACCTTCCCCCGGGTCTGTCGGCCCAACTGAGGGCGAATTTCCCCTTCAGATGGTGTACATGGCGAATAAGTTATCTCGGCATATGGCTGACAGAAGACCTGTCAAGGCTTTTCTCTGAAAACTACCTACCTTTACTGGAGACGCTGGGAGCGGATATGAAGAGTTGGGGGGCGGCTTGTGTGTCTTGGTTCGGGAGAATAAACGCTGTTAAGATGAACCTCCTGCCGCGCCTCCTGTACCTGTTTCAGACAATCCCCATCCGTGTCTAGGGTGTGACCTTTTTCCACACCCTAGACACGGCTGTTAGACGTTTTATATGGGCAGGGGGTGCTCCTAGACTCCGACGTGAACTGTTGGTCCGCCCTAAGTGCAGGGGTGGTGTGGCTTTGCCCTTGCTCCTTACTTATGCATCTACTCCGGGTGGTGGACTGGCACGTACCCGACACAGCAAAGCAGTGGGTCAACCTTGAGTGCGTTGAGGCTAGGGGATGCATTCTGTGGGTTACGTGGCTCCTGAAACCCATGCAGTCGACGGACATTCGGATGCACCCGCTCATAGGAGCAACCCTACAAGTGTGGGCCACTGTCCGCTATAAGCTGGGCTTTATGACCAACCCGAATCCGCTGACCCCGGTGGTCTACAACCCTGAGATTGCGGGAGGATTGGCGACACGAGATGTAGTGGCGTTCGGTGACCCGGACAAACTGTACCTGAGAGAATGGTGCTCCGGAGGAAATTTGAAACCCATTGAGGCCCTGGTCTCCCAGGCACCCCCAATGGGGATAACCAGCTTCCGATATCAGCAAATAAGGCACTACTATCATTCCCTACCGGGCAAGCAGCTAATACACAGGGACCTAACCCGCTTTGAGGCCCTTTGCGACGCGGGGACACACTTGCCAAGAGGCATCTCTACGTTGTACTCCTTGTTACTTGACGCAACCCGGTATCCTCTGGCACAATACCAGGCTACGTGGGAACTTACTACAGGAGACACTCTGTCGGATTCCGCGTGGGAGAAGATTCACATCCTCGCTCATCAAAGTGCTACCAGCGCGAAACTGCAAGAGGTTAATTATAAATTTATGACAGGATGGTACAGGACGCCCTACCGGCTGTACCGTATGGGCCTGAGACCCACGCCCAGCTGCTGGAGATGCGAAACAGCGGAAGGCACGGACCTCCATATCTGGTGGTCATGTCCGCACATAGCGGTTTTCTGGCAGCTAATACATGACAAACTCAGGGAAATACTGGACTTGGACGTGCCGATGCAGCCCCTGCAGATGCTCCTCCACCACACCACAATGCCCCTAGGTGCGTACAAGAGGTCTCTCACGAGGCATCTCCTGAATGCCGCCAAGAGCTTGATTCCGGCCCACTGGAATACGCAGGTGATACCAACGTTATCGGACTGGATGGAAGCGGTAGAAGAAATCTACACCATGGAGAGCCTCACGGCGAACCTGCGGGGGACAGGGGAGAAATGCACCCGGCTGTGGGCGCCCTGGATTGAATACATGGCCGTAGAGCAGCAAGACACTGAGTGCGAGGGGCCGAGTAGGTGAGTGGCCTCCTGGAAACCCGAGGTTGTGAAGGGGGCCGGGGGCTGCCGGGGGACCTCTTCCCCCCTCTCCTCCGCCCAGTCATGGCCGATTCCCCATTTTCCTCCCCCCTCTCACCATCGACCCTTTCCTTCGAGAGAGACGCCCTGCACAGAAAAAATTCGAGCTTTACTGACTCTTCCTCACTACGGACTGTCCCCGGACAATACATGGACTTTCATTTGACTCTACACAGATTGCTCTTGGTTGTGACAATAGTTGAGTAGAATAAGTGACCGAAGCCCTGACATATATCCCGAGCTCTATAACGGGGTTAATTCTGGAACAGGCCATAAGTATGGCAGCAATGGGTTCGGTATAGAGTAACCAGCGGGTTTGACAGACCATTAAGGGCCTGACCTTTATATTAATGTTACTATGCAGATGTTACTTTGTTTGGATCCTACATTTACCATTGGTTGTTCTGTTTAAGACCAAGGCGGAGGGAGGAAAAATTAACCGGCAAAAATTTTGTACTGGGGTACTAGGCTGTATTGAACTGTGCTGGATTATGTACACGTCTATACCGCCCTCATGTTGTGCATATGTGCTCAAAGCCTCAATAAAATAAAGATTGCCAAAAAAAGTAAAAAATTTAGATCAGGTTATAGAAAGTAGAGTGGTTGAAATATAATAAAGCAAAATTTACAGTTCCAGAGAAACAGTGTTTACTGGGATGAAAAGATCTTTTTTACTTCTGCTACACATCCACATTTCAGGGGAATCGCTACCCCATGAAGCTTCGGAGCCACTTTTTAGCCAGCATAGTATGTACGTTAAAATGTAAAGAAAGAAGAAAATTATAAAAAAATAAATAAAATAAAAAACACTGACTTTTAGTTAGCTATTTGGTTGTTCTAAAAGTGAAGAAAGACAGTGCCTCTTCAAGAGAAAACTTCACTTGCCTATCATTGAAAGAATCCAGATTTGAAAATATCTTTAATTGAATGTGTCTGATGTGTGCCATCTCAACATCTTTAAAGTAAGCTGTTAATTTTCTGTTCTAATTCTGATTGACACGTTGTTCACTTTGCATGTTCAAAATTCCATTGCTCTCCAAAGGTAAGCATTTAAAGGCTCGTGCACATGCACAGGACAACGCGGTCCTGCACCAATCAAATGCTCTCTATGAGAGTCCTTTGATTTAATAACAAGGTCTGACTCTGTTATTTAGCTGAAGCACCCTCTAGTGGCTGTCAGGAAGACAGCCTCTATACGTTTATTAACCCTGTAATCATAACATTGCTCTATCTACTAAAAGGCAATGTTTTACATAGCAGGCTAAAAACCTAAAGGCCAGAGGCGGCTCTCTAATTAGGTGGTTTAAATCGCATGTGGGCAGACTATGTCGGGTCCTCGGTCAGTGACCGAGGACCCGACACCAGGAGACCATGTAGTCGTATTTGTTTTGGCCACTTATATCGCTTGAGCTGTTTATAAACTTGCACTCCCATGATCCTCTGCCAGCCAACTATTTCAGTTGTAGTTATCAACAGTTAATACAGTGATGGGCTTAGCACTTCGGAAGATGTTTCAGAACCACATTAACCATGACCTTCAGCCAGTCTTAACAGTGGCTTGGCATCATGGGAAATGTAGTTGACAAAGATTGTGAAGCCACCTCTAGCCATTACCAAGCTAGAGTATCAGAGGTTGCATGGCATAGTTAAAAAAACATTTTGCTTCAACAGATTTCTCACCAGTAAAGAATCAAAACACCGCACAAACTGTTTAAGATAAAAACCACATAATCACATAAGATTATTGACATAATTCAGGACAGGCAGACTGACAAATTGATACCCCTCATTTAGAAATGTAGAATGGCTCATGGCCAGTTCTAAAACACTGGAGCAATGAAGAGTGGCTAAGGTTACATAAAAAAAATAAAAAATAATTATATAAATTCAAGCTGAAATATATCCTCCATATGTCAAATCAAGTAATTCTAGTGGGCAGAAAGCTAGTCAAATAATCATAGTTACACAATAAGTCCAGAATGGGATCTTGAAGAATCAATTTACTGCTTTATAGCTGCACTGTCACCATCTATGGACTTAGCATAATTTGCAATGACCCAATGACGGTGACATCGCGGCTAGTGGTCCGGTGGCCGGTGGGGGCAGGGCAATGTGAGATTTACTTGCCTCCATAGACACAGCTAATATCTCTGCAGACGTCACAGGTGACGGCTGGGAGATAGACACTTCTTGACAGTGGTAGGTCCGCACAGTGTCTAGGTGTAGGAAATATACTGAGACAACCCCATATTGATAACGCCATGTTGGCGAAACGCGTTTATGGACTTTTAATTGTGTATTTTATAATTATTAAAGTATATTTGGTTACTTTTTATCCATGCCATTTATCTTTAATACACTTTATATTATCTACTACCTGTCATCCCTCTACCATCCTGGACTCCAAGAAATCCTAGGTGGGGATCATACCACCAGCGCTAACGTCAAGGAGCAAGTGTCCTGCTACTGTCTTGTGAGTACCCATTCAGTTTTATTTATTTTATTACTTATATTTTACTCAGTGTACACTACTGGCTTTCTCTTTTTACCTGAGTGTTGGATATACCAGAGACGGAGGAAGTTTATCCTATATCCCACAAGCGGGGATTAAACCGCTGTACGCCTTCCACACTAGACCGAGTTATAGCTCTTTTAAATGTGAGTTTTATTTCAACCTGTTATTCACTTTTATCATTTGAAGCATTTTACACTATTTGGCTCTCTACTCTTTTATTTTTTATATATACGAGCGGATCTTCACGGAGGAATACTAAAGGACAATTATTCTGGATCAAGTACGGATAGATTCCATGACCTCCAAGAGTACACTTTAGATAAGACTCTGTTTTATTGTACCGATTTATTTGGACTATTTGTTATTTCTTGTTCCCGTTGGCGCAGCCCTTACCAGTTATTTTCTCTTCCTTCCTGTATTATTTCTAAGGGTTCTTGAGGCACTCCCTTAAAGGGTTGCTGCCCATATATTAGTTAGCGCTTACTCTCTGTTTTTGTTTTTTGAGACAAAGTAATGCCTACTTTGTCTCAGTATATCTCTTGAAGGGTTGCACAGTCAGTCTCATTGAAGGAATCAGGAAAGAAGTTCCTTTCATTTTAAGTTCTTTGTATTTATACACATTTTGTTCTGAGAATAATCATTCCCTTCAGGCTTTTTGCAGTAAACACTGCAAGTGTCAGAGACAAGACAGTGTTTACATTACAGTCTAGGGATACCTCCAGTGGCCACTCCTCACATGGCTCCTATATGTGTTTCCTGGGGCCGTACTGCACAGTGTGCAGCACTGTCAATCAGTGTCTCCACTCTAGCATGCAGACACTGAACCTTCCTCATAGAGATGCATTGATTCAATGCATTTCTATGATGAGATGCTGATTGACCAGGGCTGTGCTTGGCTTGTGCTGGCTCTGCCCCTGATCTGCCTCCTTGACAGTCTCAGAGAATCTTATGGGGGAGCATTGTGATTGACTGTGATCAACACTTCTGATGTTGTCAGCCAAGGAGGCAGATCAGGGGCAGAGCCAGCAGCAGACTGAAATAAAGGTAAGATTTTATTATATTTTAGGAGGGCAAGAGGGGGCCAGATGGTGTTTTTAACACTATAGAGTCAGAAATACATGTATGTGTTCCTGACCCTATAGTGTCCCTTTAAATAAAAAAAGAACTTACATACGTTTAAATCATGCCAAACTATATAAGCAAATGCAGGAGAAAATATCACCTGATTTGCACTTACTCATATTACTGATGCAAGCAGCGGCAGCTAGACATTGGGGCAGTATGCCCTCCCCCCCACACACCCAAATTCTTAGTCTCTACCCATTTAAACCCATATGATGCCATGCTCTGTTGAAAACCAGCTGCATCTCAAGTCATCAGGAGTTAATGGAAATTGCAGATATATTCATGACAATCACTGTGCTTTCTAACATACACTTATCACTATCACTAGTCCTTATAATTCTCCAAATACTTTTCTTTTCTTTTTTTTTGCAACAAAACCTGCAGGGTCCGTCTACTGCCCCATTTGCCCCTATGGACTACTCCTCACTGGATGCAAGATGTGCAACCGTATGACGATAAGTTGCAGGACAAAAAACAAATAAACTAACCCATTTTTTATTTCAAATTAAAGCTGCACTGTTATTGGCTAATTTAGATTTTCAACCAATCAGAAGATCAATGTTATTCAATCACATGCACTGACCAGCAACAGAGAAGAATAAACTAATGGAGGCCCCCAGGATTAAAATTTTATAAGATAATAAAAGTAAAAGTAATCGCATTCCATGACTTTAATAAATAAATAGAGGTGAGCCAACAGCTATCATAAAAGTAAAAAATAGATCTTGCAATAAATGTAGTATGAGCATAAATATTTAAAATAATGTGTACAAACGCAATATGCAGTAAAAAAAATAAAAATAAAAGAATATTGCAAATAGTCTGGCACAACAACTAACTTATTCCATAACTTGCTCAGTGACTGTGCTCTATTTTTTATATAACCCAAACTTTAATTGAAGCATGATTGTTCCTTTAAGTGTTTCAAATCTAGAAATTGATTTTGATTAGATTAAAGAATATTTCAAGGCCATCTTAATTTTATATGATTACTTCGATTAAATTAAAACAAACGTGTGTTGCTGTTATAAATTAGTTCTTTTTTGAACAGGAACATTTTGAACAGAAAAAGATCAAATTTAAATCCTTGGATGAGGTAAATAAAATATCACTGCGATGGATTTACAAGTTCATTTAATAGCATATTTGTCGCAGTCTAGAGGCAAATGTCTCCAGTTTAAGGACATTTAGGTGTTTTGTTATCTTTGACCCGACTCTAGCTGCTTCTGATAAGAAATGCAGAAAAGATTTTCTAAATTTCACAGCCCTATGACTCCATGAAGCTAGGGGATCTTTAAACATTTTCAGCTCCAATAATCCGGCACGTATTGTAGAGTCTTGCCAAATCTTACATCACAATATGCTGTGGGACCACAGCTCTCATGATGATGGGCCAGCCTTTAGAACGGCAAAGCATCATAGCAGTTGCAAATCTAAAGCATCTGGGGATTTACAGTTAAGGTACCCCTGTTCTAAATATTCTGTGCACTTCTCTTGAAAAACTACATATGGGATATAGCTATATTGCAGGTCGGCAGCTTATACATAATTTCCCAAGTGATGAAAGAATGCAATTAATATGAAATAGCTCCAGTATTCTGTCTTTATGTTCTAATAGACAGTAAAAGAAAAAAAAGCAACACATTTATACATATGATAATTCTTTCTCTTCGCCTACCATTGTCTACAATAGCCCGTTCATAAACCTAGCCTTGCGTGAAGACCATGAAAAAAGACATACTACAGGAGTATATGGTATGAAAGTACATCATCAGTAGTACTTACATTTTACATGGCTGTCCAAGAATTATGGGAGTTATCGATCAATATTAAAGCTGAAAAGCCACACGTTCTATGAACTTGGACTATAGTAAATAATTATGTCTATTGGGTTTGCGCATTTTAGCTAAAATACATCAAAGTGTAAATTTTTAGAGACTCCTCTGAATGGGTATGCAGTCACTGTGATGAACATGAAGCCTGGGTCATGCCATCAGGAGCAATTAATTGAATCCTGTGCATACTTTCTTTGGCTCCAAAAATACGAGCACATGGAATGTAAATTGCCTCCTTTATGGAATTTTGGCTTCATTGCCAGAGCTCACCTGATACCATCTCTGTCTGGCACCGAGAGCAAGCGGTTTATCAAGCAGCCCAGGGCACGTAGGCACAGCAAGTGTATATATTCACTTGGCATTGCGTAGGATGGTGAACAAGCCGTCTCGCTTTTTATTTTCAGAGGTTCACTTTGCTCTGTGATTAATGCATAAGTGATAGCTGTATAGAACCAGATAATCTCAAACTGGCATGCTGATAGACGAATCTAAGATTCGGACACACTACAGCGCACAGGGCTACATTTTGCTATTTTGTACTTAAAAGTACACCACATGGAGCAAGGTTTTTTTAAACGTGAAATATGAGATAGCACTTGCTATGTTCCAATAAAATGTGTAAAATAAAAAGCATTATCTAGTTATCCAGACACTTTAAATTAAACTGTGCTAAATACTAGGTTTCTGGACAGAAGTAAAATTCAGATCATTTGAGGAATGAGTTGGTTCATCCGAATCTCATTAAAGAATGTTTTTTGTTAATGAAATGACATCGCCCACTATTAACTGTTTGAGTGCCATAGGATGAACATCTCTAGCTAATTAGAAGAGAGCTGGGTATATAGGCATTGCTTTCCAAAAGTTTTCATTTGTATCAGTTAGATGGCCAAACTAGCAGGATGCAATTGTCTTTTAAACCACCCAACGGGCCATCTGAGGAGTACCCATTGATGTAAAAAACTAAGAAAATCAGAGCGTGGGAGCAGACTTTGACGACAAAAATGCTCCCATTAAACAATGTAATTTTCTATACGCAAAATGAAAAAAAAATGTCAGCTGTCAGACATTTAATATAGATAAATATGTAATTTCTCACAAAATAATATGTAATTAAGTATTATTTGTCTTTCCAATTATATTTGTACATCTTCTAGCTGAAATGTAATTGTTCTAAAAGCTACGTGGACTAGGTAACCAACACCTTTCAAACATATTTTGATACTTGTCATCTTTCTTAATGTCACGGCACAGCCCAAGCCCTGCAGACAGCAAGGAATGGACACCCCTTTAAGAGACCTGGCTTTGAACTCACAGCTCCAGCATCCCAGGCAGGTTCTCTGCCGTGCTGTCCACCATGGGGCTTCAGTCTCTGTTTGCATTTTTCTGCTTCCTGACCACCTTGCCCTGGATTAAGCAGCACTGATCCACCTGCAGCCCTTTTCCAATTAGGGTCAGCTGCACCTAATTAGCAGGCTGTAAAAGCCAGCCCTGCCTGAGCCTTAGTATCTGGTCATTTTGCCTGTTTGGTGTTTCCTGCTGGATCTTTGATTTGCTACTGACTGATTTCCTGGATTCTGACCTCTGCCTGATTTACCGACTTTGTTACTCCGCTGCCAGCCCTGACTTCCGCTTCTCATCTGACCCTGCCTTTGGATTTCCCCTTAATCTGTACTGTGTTTTGGATTTTGCCTCCTCCTGTGTCATCTCCTGCACCTAGGCTCCAACTCCTGGTAAACTGTTCCATAAGTTCCCTCATGACTGTTACACTTAAATAGTAAATCATTTGATTTTAAAAGCTATACTATCACCCCCAGTCATCTCACTAGACTAGTCCCAACAATTTCTCCACTTCCTACACCAATGTAACTTGGGCTGAGAGGCCTAATTCACTGGCTAAAGTTTAATAAAATCGGCAAATAAAAAGTGCTGATTCTTTAAAGAAGAGCTCTGACTTAATGAAATATGTCTTATTATAATTACTTATTCCCTATATATTTAGAAAATGTGTGTTTGTGAAGAATCAAATGTAGACATCCTGATCCAAACCACCATATTTAAATCTATCTTTGAACTGGGTGCCTCCTTTTTGGATCCCTGTCATCCTTAGTATAAATGTAATAAAAGATATTGGTTTTTTTTTTTGTTTTTTTTCAAATGTGCCATTTCCAGAGAAGTGATGATTAATAAAGGGACACCATAGGCAACCAGACCACTTCAGTTTATTGACGACACTCTGTTGGACTTAGTGATGCAATATAAAAATTGCAGTTTAAGAGAAACTGCAATGTTTACATTGCAGCACTAAGTCAGCCTCTAGTGGCTGTCACTAGCGACTGTCACTAGCCACTAGAAACACTTCTGGAATCATACCAGACTTTAGGCCCCTAACTGATACTGGACGTCATCACGCTCTGCATGAGGACATCCAGCGTCAGAGAAATCCCCATAGGAAAGCATTTATTATTTATTTATATTTATAAAATATTTTACCAGGAAAGATACATTGAGATTTCTCTCGTTTTCAAGTATGTCCTGGGTCCACAAATCATTGCATTGTTACATTAGGTACAACAAAATACAAAAACAATATTAATATACAAAATTTAACATAGAACAGGCAGGAAATATATAATCAACCATGACACGTGCATTCTGTTTTGAGGTATGTAGAGAGGGATCTCTTAAATTACTTTAGGCTTAGGAAGATTTTAAATTGTGCGGAAGGTCGTTCCACAATTGCGGTGCTCTATAGGAGAAGGAGGATCGGGCCGCTTTCTTTTTGTATTGAGGTAGACTAAGTAAAGTGTTGGTACTGGATCGGAGGTTATAGAAAGTGGGAACAGCTGGGGAAAGCATTTTGTTCATGTAGGGTGGGAGTTTCCCCAGAAAAGCTCTTAAAAACAAGGCTGGAAAGATGAAGGGTGCGTCTGGATTCCAGCAATAGCCAGTTTAGTTCTTTTAGCATGTCACAATGATGGGTCCTGTAATTATATTGTAGCACAAATCGGCAGAACGAGTTATACAATGTGTTGAGTTTATTAATGTGGGTTGCGATGCAGATGCGTATACTACATCCCCATAATCAATGATTGGCATCAGCATTTGCTGTACAATCTTTTCCTTTACTGTAGGGCTTAGGCAGGCTTTGTTTCTGTACAGGGCACCTAATTTTGGATAAAGTTTAGATGCAAGCTTTTCTATGTGCAGGCCAAAAGATAGATTGGGGTCTAATATCATACCCAAGTATTTGAAAGAGTGGACTGCGGTCAGTGTGCCATTTGAATTTGTTTTGCTGGATAGGTGGGAATTGTGTAATTTAGGTACTGTTCCAAAGATCATTGTGACAGTTTTGTCAGTGTTCAGGAAGAGTTTGTTTTTTGCGATCCACTTTTCTACCTCTGTAAACTGGTCTTGGAGCACAGCCTCAAGTTGCGGTAGATTGGATTTGCTCGCATAGATTACCGTGTCATCTGCGTACATGTGTACATTTGAGGATTGGCAGACATTAGGCAGATCATTTATAAATAATGTAAATAGTAGGGGGCCGAGAATGGAACCCTGGGGAACACCACACGTGACTGGGAGAGGGAGGGAGTCACTGTCAGAAATGGACACATATTGCAAGCGATCCGATACATACGATCGAAACCAGTTTAGAGAATGATCACCAATACCTGATTTTTTTTTGGGGGGGGGGAGTTTGTGCAGTAGAATGTCATGGTCTACTGTGTCAAAGGCCTTAGCAAAATCAAGGAAAATAGCTCCAGTTAGGGCTCCTTGTTCCATGCCAGTTTGGATGTCATTGCAAACTTTTAGGAGGGCAGTTGTAGTGGAGTGATTCTGGTGAAAGCCCGATTGATAGTTTAATTGTTGGTAGTACTCACAAAGTTGCGTATGGACACATTTTTCTAAGATTTTTGGCAATGATATTGGGCGATAGTTAGAAACCAAAGTAGTGTCACCACTTTTATGGATAGGCACTACTCTCGCAGTCTTCCAAAGTTTGGGTATGTATCCAGACACCAAGGATTCGTTAATTAGAGTTGAGACGGGTTTAGCAATTGCCGGCGCACTGAGCTTCAACAGCATTGCTGGGATTTGATCCAGTCCGGACTGGTTTTTCATTTTTAGATTATTAAGATGTTTTTTTTTATGACACTAACAGGTACAGGTCTAAAAATAAACTTGTCTATATTGGGCCTTTGCAAATTTAGTGTGACCTGATCCACATTTGTAGTTTCAGGATGCGTGTCATTTATTAGCTTGGCAATCAGGGCAGTAGAGCATCTGACAAAATAATTGTTAAAGGCATTTGCTACATCTAAGGGAAGTTGCAGGGTTTGGTTACCCACTTTCCCAGTGGAGGGTTGGGAGTGGTTTGGTGGAGTTTGTAGTTTATTTATGACTTTCCAAAAGTTTCTAGGGTTTGAGATGTTACTGTTCAGATTTTCATAGAAATATTGGGCCTTGGCCAGTTTTGTCTGTTTTGTGCATATATTTCGCCATTGTCTATATGCACCGTGATCATTCATAGAGCCAGTACGCTTAAACTTTGACCACAAAGAATCCCGAAACTGGTACATTTGGATGAGGTCAGCTGTGATCCAGTTCATATGTGCTCCTTTTACCCTCACCTTACGCAGCGGGGCATGCAAATTCCAAATTTGTAGGAGTTCAGACTGAAAGTATTCAACAGCACAGTCTAGATCTGGGATAATGTTTAATCTGTGCCATGAGAGATTCTTGATGTCATTTAAAAAGGATTCAAGATTAAATTTTTTGAAGGACCTAGTTATTTTAACCTTGGGAGAGGATTTAATAGCCTTTATTTTGCGCACGCAGTACACTAAACAGTGATCACTGAACGTGTTTGGGAGAACACCGACCTCCTGGATTCTATCAGGAGAAGTGGAGAGTATCCAATCGAGCAGGGTATGGTTATGGCTTTTAATGTTTATGCGAGTTGGGGAGGAGATTAATTGCGTTAGCTGCAAAGTCTTAAACAGTGTGCAAGAACTATTATTTTTAGGGTTCATCCAGTCAATATTAAAATCTCCAAAGACCAACAGTTCACTTTTTGGGTTTTGAGCTATGGTTTCACTAAGGAGATGGGCTATGTCAGAAAGGGAATGCACAGGGGAGCTAGGTGGGCGGTAGATTCCTGCAACAATGATTGATTTACTGCACGGATCTCATTTGTGCCAGAAAGGAAATCAAAGGTGGCAGGAGGACTAAGGTTTTGTAAAGGGGTAAACTTTATTGTCAACATAAATAACAATGCCTCCTCCTCTCTTTGCTCTGTCATTTCTAAAACCTGAATAACCCTGTATTGCAATGGCGGTGTCTTGTATTTTAGCTGTTAACCATGATTCTGAGAGCACAATGATTTTTGGTTTGTAATGGGAACACCAGGCTTGCAGTGCATCCAGTTTTGGGAGTAAACTACGGATGTTGCAGTGCACAAAAGAGAGGCCTTTTTTAGTGGGAAGATTAGGACTAGAATTAGCTGGGGGACCAGGGTTAGACTCCACATCATTTGCAAGGGCAAGTAACATAAGGAGTAGGAATTTGGACATCATCTTTGTTTGGCCATATAGTGAATGGGATAATTTTATAATTTTGTGAGTTTGAGTATAGCAGTGAGTATTCAATGCTATGGAGAGAGCCTAACGCACTAGTGGCTGGGGATCTACCTTTGACTTAGAACATCATAATAAATATTTTGTTTTTAACCCCCAGGCAGACATTAGGAATTATTATCTTGGGTTTATTTTTGGATTAGTTATATTAGTTATTTAAAACAATTAGGGTGTTTTCAACTGAATTATCACTGTAAGAGAATATATACATACAAACTGTATAATGCATAACCTTTAAAGGATATAAAAACTCAAGCCATTATACATGCTGTGCCCATTTACCTTATAAGGTTGTACTTAGCAGTGATGTCATTATGGCTCTTACATCATAATAATAAGCTGAGGGAATGTAACAATTGCTTGCACTCTCTGAAGCCAGTCAGTGTTTAGCTGGGACTACATCGTAAACAGGAACGCATCAGGTGCTACATCTATAATCAGAACAAACTGAAACCTTCAGGATAATACTGGACAATGCTAACATATTAATGTCTTTGGTTTCCTAGAATGAAGTCTGTTAAGCAGTATTACTGCTGCATGGACCTAAACAGGATCAGAGGAGGATGGTGATGTATAAAGGGATGGGGTGATGGTAAATGATTCATACGAGATCAATGTAATACAGATCCAGGGACTGATTTGTAGCCGATCGCCTTAATATGGGGTCAGGAAGGAATTTTTTACTTGGGCATTTTACTAATGGAATGTCCACGTTTTTTTTCGCCTTCCTCTGGATCACTAATTCACTAAACTTTAAATTGTAGCAAACTAAAATCTTACAGAGTTATTCATTAAACACCGAATTTTGTCCAGATGGTTTTCATATTTTTGTAACCACTGTAAATTATTATTAATTTAAAAATCGCTTTAAATGTTAAATTGTTTGATAGCTTGGTAAGCATTTATCAAAGATAAATAACCTAAATAAAATTAGTTTTAGTTACTTTAATAATACAAGGAGAATAGGTGTCTGGCTTTTACGAGTCTGGGCCTGAACTTTATATATTCCAGCTCTCTGGCAGCATTTGCTCCAGTTGAAATACAGGCAAAATTCTATCTCATTTGGAGCCAGAATTGCAAAATTCAGACAATATCAAATCTTACAAAGAATGTCCTTATTTTGCCGTCTGAATGGCCCCGTACACAACCATATTGCTTTGCCCCATTTTGTATGTGACCACAGGGACTTAAATGAATAATCAAATTTAGCAAAAACAGTTGTGACTAGTTATTTTTCCTACATTTTGCCATCGGATTTTATTGTGCTACAATTCAGTCTTTGGCAAATAAACCTGTTCATCAAGGGTTTTTTTTTTTTTTTTTTTTTCCTCTTCATTATAAATAAATAGAGAAAAAGAGAATATTTTGCCTCTGTCACATTCTTTCATTTCTAAACTCCAGCGCTCATTCACATTTACTACATATTAAAAGGTGCTAGGAGTGGTTATGGTGTTACGAGTTCCGCAGCTCCAACCTAATATAAGTAGTCAAACCATTGATCAGCTGATGCTCTCAGCCAACGAGCTGGCCCTGCACCGTTTGGCTTAGCTCAGGGGAGGTAACGGGACGTTCAGCTGTTGAATAAAAAGTGGAGCCAGCAGACCCAGGTAAGACGTCAAACCAATTTCATACAGTTTAACTACTTACCATGGGAGGGGTCTCTAGGGCTTCATGGCACCATAAATACTGCAACACGCTGTAGTAGTTATAGTGTTTCTTAAAGGTTAATTTAAACCTATTAAAAATAGAGTTAGGAAGTAACCCTTTACATTAGTCGCAAATGGGACTGTCCTTCATTTAAATGCTAGGGCAAATAGGAAAACATAGTCCTTTTTACAATATTAAAAGTAATGGTCTGAATATGATGCGCAGGATAGGAGCAGCACAGAAACCAAATGGCGTCACAGGCTTGTTGGTACAAGGAGACAAATTAAAAATAAACAATGCCATAATGCAGTGCCTGCCTCAATTCCTATTTCCAACAGTGACGCTTCTCGTCTCACTAATAACTCCAGGTGATCAATATCCCAACTAATGACTAGTTATACCCTTCTAGTCATTCCATTGGTTGATAGAAATGGAACACACTCACAAACCCAAGTCTCATATTTGTGGATTATACTTGACATAACTTGGGTCGTTACTCAGATACTGCACCCGGCGTTTGTTTCACTTTGCTAGGAATAAATCCAAAGCATTGTAAACCCCTAGAGTCAAATGGCTCTATAGCCTGTCTCTTCCTCCCTCTTCGTCTACTTTTATTCACATTGTGGTACTTTACCTTGATGCTTTACCATGCTTTAGACATATTTTTTGAGACACATATTTAAATTTTTTTTAAATATATATTTATGGATTTCTACACAATCGTTTCAAGATTAGTCTGGGAAGAGTGCCAAAGAGCAATACCTTCTACCAAAGCAGCACTGGCAGATATAAAAAAATAAAAATAAAAAAAAGTTTAGATGGTAGACTAGCGAGGCATCATACTGATTCGCTGGAGGCTCTGTTCCTACTTTTGCCTCCAATAACTTTATTTGGAGGCTTCTGAATGGAATCTTACTGCACAACCAATGTAACAATAGATAGTATATTAATTACTCAAGGATTTTAATATTTTTAGTGGTTGTGGGTTCCTTCATGTTTCTATGTAGTGATAAGCATGCATAAGATTTGGTAGTTCTGGTATTTTATTTATTACAGATTTTTTTTTTTTTTTTTTAGGGAACTGAGGGTACTGGGTAATATATTGAATATATTAAACAAACACAGACAATACATGAGAAGTCTAAGGACGGACAAAGACTTAGCACGAATTTGACGAAAGGCAAGCTGTTGAATTTCTCTAAGGTTTCAAAATAGTCATTGCGTACTAGTGCCATTACAGTGTGAATCTTTACCATTTGATTCCCGCCCAAAAGGGGCAAGATCCGAAATGCCAGCAAGTTCTCTTGATCGTTTCGGCCTTCTTTGGGCCTTTTCAGTGAGGTGGAGCTGATAACCTTTAGGCTCAGTGAACACATGGTCCATGTCTGGATTACCCTTTTAACTTAGGGAGACCCGACGTAAATGCATGGAAGCAACAAACAGAGAATATGAGATCTCTGAAAAATGTACAAAAGTTTAGATAAAAACAATAGTTTGCCCTTCGGTAAATCCCCGAAAAGAGATCAAAATGTTTTTTGCTCACTTGTGCAATTACAGAGAACCTATATAATTTGCATATCGGATTGATCCTACCCATAAGGACAGTCCAGAACCGAAATGGTTAAGTGCCACAAAAAGGGATAAGAGACACAGAGGGGTAAAATACATAGGGAGAGCGATAAGAGTCACAAAGAGGTAAGAGAGACAGTGGGATAAGTGCCAGTAGAAGATGATTTGAGACGCAGAAGTATAAAAGAAACAAACAGAAAAATTGGATTTTAGACCATAAGTACGTAGAAGGGAAATAATATCACATAGAGGACAGGGGACAGAAAAATGGATATGAGTAAGAAACATATAGCAAACAAATATTAGAGGAACATAGGTTTGTCCAGTGACATAGGGTCACTGGACAAATGGAAATAATATAAATGTAAAAATAATAATAGTAATAATGATGATGAATTACAAAGGGCCACTAGACATGCAGACAGAGATAATAAAAATGCAATAACAATAATATTAACGTCTGCACTAACATTACAAAATTAATCACAAACAAAGTACAAACAATAGATTATACTGTTGGCCTGTTACCTTGATGTGGTTAGCAGGTCACCAATATATATGCTTCAAATATTTGTGGGTAGAATTTTCTGTTCACCCTTGTTAGAAGTGTTTTTTTGTTGTTTTTTGTATTCTCTATTGACAGAATGAAACATGATACACATGTATTGTTTCTAACCACAAATCTGATTATGGGAACAGGCTGATTCACACAAAGATCACTGGATTTATTTAAAGGGCAACTGTTACTTTTCAGGTTTTTAATATTTATGTCTATTCATTCCTTTATTTAAAAATACGTACACCTTTTTAAACTGCACTTTGTATCTCCATCTTTGCTCTTTTTCAGTCATTACTATAAGCTCTGTCCTTTGCAGTTAGCAGTAAGCGTAGAGAGCATACAAAGAAGAGGAGAAATTACACAATGTTGCTATTTCTCCTCTTCATTTGCAATATTTGCTCTGGCCTCTTCTGAACTGTATTATAAAGTAATTTAATAAATATTTAAAATAAAAGAAAATGAAGCATTTCATGATAAAAGTCAAGAAAGGGTACAAGGAAGCAGCGCCCTCTGGGTGTCCTACAAACTCGTATGGTGGTGGGTCAATGTGGAAAATATGAAGACAGAATATAGTGTAGCATATTCTATAGGTGCTGAGGTAAAATAGGAGAAATGCCACTTCCAATTTTCTGGAGCATACGTTCAGCTCTAGATATATGCGCCTGGGCGGTATGATCCCCGCCTGTGGATATGTCGCTTAGATGGTTCCTTGTAGATGGTAGGTCAGGGTCAAGGGCCAGTTGAAGTGTTGAGCGTTCACGAGTATTTCCCTCCAAATTGCAGTGTCACAGATTCACCAATTACATAAAATGAGACTAAAAACAGAAAAATAGTGTTCTCTGTTTTGTTGATGTAAAATAAAAGGAGATAAACTCACATAAGGAGAGGTTTTTGCTCAATCCTGTGTGGCCTAGGTGGTTTCCTCCCCACCAAGGAGGTAAAAAGTGTGGCTCCTCCGGATAAAATCTTCACTTTCAAAAAGCCCCTTTGGGTGAAACGCATTAGTGCAAGTCAACAATTCTTAATCGTAGGTCTTCTGAGAGGCATCATTCACATCAGGCAATGCTTCTTGTGAAAAGCAAACCCAGAATTGGTGTGTGTCTTTTATAGGGCAGGGCAGCTGTAACCAACACCTCCAATCTCATCTCATTGATTGGACTCCAGTTGGCTGACATCTTACTCCAATTAGCTCTTGGAGATGTCATTAGTCTAGGGGTTCACATACTTTTTCCACCTCCACTGTGAATGTTTACATGGTGTGTTCAATAAAAACATGGCAACATTTCATTCTTTGTGTGTTATTAGTTTAAGCAGACTGTGATTGTCTATTGTTGTGACTTAGATGATGATCAGACCACATTTTATGACCATTTTGGTCAGAAATCCATCTCATTCCAAAGGGTTCACATACTTTTTCTTGCAACTGTAGATTATAGTTCATGAAGTTGTAGGGGATGTCAAATGTTTTATTCAATGGTGTAAAGTCCAGGCAAATGACAGTTCCCCTTTAAGGTGGCATTCTTCACCTAACTAACTTTAGGACCTACACTTGTTATGAAGACAAATACAAGATTATATCTATTAAAAATGTGAGTACTGGTAGCCTCAGAGATCTGTCTTTGAGAGATAAATTCTTTGTATTTTATGAAGAAATCAGAATGATAAAACATCTTACCCGGTTGTTTACTAAAGTGACATTCAAAGTAATTTTCAAACTTAAGGCCAGAATAGACAAATTCAAAGCGTAGCTGACGTACAGAATTTTTTTCCAGTTTGGTTATTTTGACCTTAAATAAATACTATAGCAAGGGTGCCTAAAATGTAGATCCCTAGATGTTTTGAAACCACAGCTTCCATGATGCTTTGTCATTCTAAATGAATACAAAGCATTATGGGAGTTGTAGTTCTACATCATCTGGGAATCTACCTGCACCCCTGCACTATAGTATCAGGAATATAAATATGTATTCCTGGCACAATAGTGCTGGTGTGGCTGTATAGTCCCTAGCCCCCTGTTAGAGCAGTGAAAAGGTGAGTTTACTCACCTTTTCTCCCATGCCATCCTGATCTAACTGAGGCTGGCCCCACCCTGCTCTGCCTCCATGGCTGAGATAATCTCAGCCTATCCTGTGCTTTCCCATAGCAATACATTGGGAGGCTATTGCGCATGCCCTGCAAAACACCACTCTGCACCAATTCACATTTCCTCAAAGAGATGTATTGAATCAATGCATCTCTATGGTTAATGTTCAGCGTCTCCATGCAGAGCATGGAAATGCTAAGCATAGGTGCTACACACTGTGCAGCACCTCTAGTGGCCATCTGAGTGACTAGAGCCACTAGACATGTGATGTAAACATTGCCGTTTCTCTGAAAAGGCAGTGTTTACATTAAAAGCCTGCAGGGACAGGCTTTAAACACCAGAACAACTACATTAAGCTGTAGTGGTTCTGGTGACCGTAGTGCCCCCTTTAAATTTGAAATTCGCTTTGAATTCTAACTGTAGTGAATAACCCTGTTATTTTTTACTAGCATATTTTTCGGGGGGCGGGGGGGGAACAACCATTATAAGAACAAAAATGTAGTATCATTACTAAAATTAAAAATATGCAACATGGACAGACTACAAAAGTAGTAGAATGTCCAATTAAAGTCTGCATTCTAAAGTGATCTGCAAAATATGCAAATTATGTCATTTCTTTAAAATGTGAACAATAATGCGGCTTGAGTAAAGGTACCTGTGAAAATATGTGTATAGCACACACTGTAGCGAAATGTCGAGCTTTCCAAGCCAAGTACGTATGTGTCAAAAACAAAGCCCCTAAGAAGTGGTTTTCTGCTGGCTTTGGCAATTGAAATGATAGAGGCGATGACAGGTCAGCAACGCAGAGTTTGCTCTGCAGTTAGTCCTTGGCCTCTGGATCAGTCCATTTAAAAACAAGTCTCCAGCTTGTTTTATGAAATAAAAAACACAATTGTTGGTCTTCCATAGTTGTATAATCTCAATGTTACCGTGGTTACTAGTGTCAGGAGATGCTCCCCAGTCCAGAGATCTAAGACCAAAGCTGAATATGATTTAATACCGTAGGAATGTTTTAATTAATCTGTAAGAAATACCTCTCCCTCTGGTTTTACTTGGAGACGGCTTGGAGGACTAATTAGTGTTAGGTGAGAGCAGCCGGTACAGAGTTTTGAAGTTAGTTTATTAGTGCAGAGGTGGGAGGGTTTGAAAGGTTCCAGGCCAGTTACTAGGATACGGTTCTAACTCTGTCGTTACAGAATTGTAAGTGGAGCCTGGCCATTGCTCGGCACAGCCATTTCTAAATATTAATAATAATTGGAGTTTGGTACACAGTGATACTAATTGCCAGCTATGAGCAGCTTTTCTTAAAATGCTGACCTTCTAGTTTCATTTAAGACTGAAAGTATGCACCTGAATATCCCTTAGTACCTCTCACTGCTATTCTGATTTCAGCAAATACTGGATGCAAAGGCAAACTCGCAGGGTTATCCACCGAAGTCCAAATGTGTCCATACCAAATGGGGCAAAACCATTGGGCTGCATATGGGGCCATTTGGACTGCAAAATTTGGACATTGTTCATGCTATGGGCTTGAATTTAAAAGATTACTGTCCACCCCTGCCCCTATCAGTTGCCATACGATAAAATTCATACTGGAGAGCCATAGTATCCCCCCCAGTGGGTGGGGCCTATAATACGATAACGGGGAGGGCCCCATAGGGTATTTTAGTTATTTAATTTGGAACATTTTTAATGTGACGTCTGGCTAGCAAGCACAGGCCGGGGACCAGCGGGCAAAGAGTGCCATCAGTGGACAAATAGTTGAAATGATCAATTCACTTACAAAGAGGAAAAATAATGAACATTTGCTAATGTTCATCCTGCCAGATGCATTCTGTTCTAATTTTGGTTAAAATCAGTGCTTTGTATAGAATTTAGATGTAAAAGCAGTGATTTTAATCCAGACACCGACTAGAACTGGGACATTTGCTGCAAATTCGCTTGGCCTGGTGGAATTCCAACCGTATTCCGCTTGGTAAATATGGGCTGTTGACTTACTAATCACATGTGATGTAAAAGATGAAATTCAGCTTCCTATTAGGTTATTAAGGTCATTCAATTATTTCCCATCATGTGACATCATGTTTTTTTGTAAAGGTTTGGTAGAGGAGTTCGAGTGGAAATGCTAAGGATATAGCATGGGCTAAAGATATAAGGTGAAGGAACAGGCTAAGCATGTTGGACACGTAACCTTCTCATCAGCAGAGTGGAAAGCATCCAATTCCCAGGGCAATCCAATCATGTTCTGCTCTAAGGAGTCCCCTGCAGCATATGTTCTTGGCTCTCAGTTATTCCATTTGTGCTTTCATTGTGATCAAATGACTGAAATGCTGAATGCAAACTAAACACTCCATAAAAGCCACAGTCAACATGTTTCAACAAATGACGACAAAGCGGCTGGCATTGTGGGTCACTAATGTGGAAGGGTAATATAAAATCATTGCACATTTGTAGTCATTTATAAAGCTGGTGTTAACAGAACTGACAATAAGTTTACACAAGAGGCCTCAACCCAGTATTGTGAAGGGCAGGGGCGGACTGGGGCAAAAAATCGGCCTGGGCACTTAAAGACAGAGCAACCCACTAGGACGGGCGGGGCCAGAAAGGCGGTTTGTTTTGTCATCACCATTGACAAGCACGCCCCCTCCTACCCTGCCAAATGAGTATGTTAGTGTGATGCCCCTCCAGAGAATCCAGTGCTCTTGGGTGAAGTAAATGTCCTGTATTTGGGGGGGTGTTGTGCAATGTAATCATGCACTGCCTTTGCTGGTGACTTGTCTCTGGTGTTCTCAATAGTGGGATACCAGAGAAAAAAAGTGGAACAGGGCTGTCAAAGTGTATTGTGCATGTATGGAGATGCTCCATGTGGTGGTGTATATGTTTGAAGGCTGCATTTGAGATTGTATGTGCATAGGCCAGACTATTTATGTTGTTTTGTGTTTGTAAAGGGGTCTGTTTGTGGCATACTATGTGTGGCTAGTGTTTAGTGTGTGTGTGTGTGTATATGTGAGTGTCGGGGGTGCAGTGTGTGTAGTGTGTTTGTGTGAGTGTGGGTGGTGTAGTGTGCATAAAGGGATATAGATTGTGTGTAGAGTGTTATTGCAGGGGCTGTAGTGTGTGTATATAAGGGTATAGAGTGTATGTAGTGTGTTTATGTGTTAGTGAAGGGGCTGTAGTGTGTATATATCGATACAAAGTGTGTGAAGTGTTGTGTGGTAGTGCAGGGGCTGTAGTGTGAATATATATGGGTATAAAATGTGTAAAGTGTTTGTGTGATAGTGCATGGGCTGTAGTGTTAGTGTATACAGGTGATACTCGAAAAATTAGAATATTGTGCAAAAGTTCATTTATTTCAGTAATGCAACGTAAAAGGGGAAACTAATATATGAGATAGACCCATTACATGCAAAGCAAGATAGTTCAAGCCATGATTTGTCATAAGTGCAAAGATTATGGCTTACTGAAATAAATTAACTTTTGCACGATATTCAAATTTTTCGAGTATCACCTGTACATGGATATAAAGTGTGTGAAGTGTTTGTGTGGTAGTGCATGGGCTGTAGTGTGTGTGTATATATTGGTATAAAGTGTGTGAAGTGTTTGTGTGTTAGTGCATGGTCTGTAGTGTGTGTATATGTGTTTAGCGTGAGTATTGTGTGTTTTTGTGTTAGTGCAGGGGCTGTAGTATGTGTATATGGGTTTAGAGTGTGTGTAGTGTGTTTGTGTGTTAGTGCAGGGACTGTGTTGTGTGTATATGGGTTTAGAGTGTGTGTAGTGTGTTAGTACATGGGCTGTGTTGTGTGTATATGGGTTTAGAGTGTGTGTAGTGTGTTAGTGTAGGGGCTGTGATGTGTGTGTATATGGGTTTAGAGTGTGTGTAGTGTGTTAGTGCAGGGGCTGTGATGTGTGTATATGGGTTTATAGTGTGTTTGTGTGTTAGTGCATGGGCTGTGGTGTGTGTATATGGGTTTAGAGTGTACAGTGTGTTAGTGCAGGGACTGTGTTGTGTGTGTATATGGGTTTAGAGTATATAGTGTGTTAGTGTAGGGGCTGTGATGTGTGTATATGGGTTTAGAGTGTGTATAGTGTGTTTGTGTGTTAGTGTAGGGGCTGTGATGTGTGTGTATATGGGTTTAGAGTGTATAGTGTGTTTGTGTGTTAGTGCAGGGACTGTGTTGTGTGTACATGGGTTTAGAGTGTGTGTAGTGTGTTAGTACATGGGCTGTGTTGTGTGTAAATGGGTTTAGAGTGTGTGTAGTGTGTTAGTGTAGGGGCTGTGATGTGTGTATATGGGGTTAGAGTGTGTATAGTGTGTTTGTGTGTTAGTGCAGGGGCTGTGATGTGTGTGTATATGGGTTTAAAGTGTATAGTGTGTTTGTGTGTTAGTGCAGGGACTGTGTTGTGTGTATATGGGTTTAGAGTGTGTGCAGTGTGTTAGTGTAGGGGCTGTGATGTGTGTATATGGGTTTAGAGTGTATAGTGTGTTTGTGTGTTAGTGCAGGGGCTGTGATGTGTGTATATGGGTTTATAGTGTGTTTGTGTGTTAGTGCATGGGCTGTGGTGTGTGTATATGGGTTTAGAGTGTATAGTGTGTTAGTGCAGGGACTGTGTTGTGTGTATATGGGTTTAGAGTGTATAGTGTGTTAGTGTAGGGGCTGTGATGTGTGTATATGGGTTTAGAGTGTGTATAGTGTGTTAGTGTAGGGGCTGTGATGTGTGTGTATATGGGTTTAGAGTGTATAGTGTGTTTGTGTGTTAGTGCAGGGGCTGTGATGTGTGTGTGTATATGGGTTTATAGTGTGTTTGTGTGTTAGTGCATGGGCTGTGGTGTGTGTATATGGGTTTAGAGTGTATAGTGTGTTTGTGTGTTAGTGCAGGGACTGTGTTGCGTGTATATGGGTTTAGAGTGTGTGCAGTGTGTTAGTGTAGGGGCTGTGATGTGTGTATATGGGGTTAGAGTGTGTATAGTGTGTTTGTGCAGGAGCTGTGATGTGTGTATATAGATTTAGAGTGTGTTTTTGTGTTAGTGCAGGGGCTGTGGTGTGTGTATATGGGTTTAGAGTGTGTTTTTGTGTTAGTGCAGGGGCTGTGGTGTGTGTATATGTGTTTAGTGTGTGTATAGTGTGCTTGTCTGTAAGTATGAGAGGGTGTGTGGATATAGTTAGTATACAGTAATTTAATAATAAAAAAAAACAATAAAACAAAAACAAAAACTTTTTCTCCCCCTTTCCCTTATTACCTTGCAGGGGGAGAGGGAGCACGCAGATCCCTGGTGGTTCAGTGAGAGGGAGCATGCCACAAGGTTATATAGTTTGTACCCTATAGGGTACAGACCACATCTCTGCCTCTCGTGAGCGCCGTTTTTTCAGAACGTTGCTGTGGGTTACTCATGAGAAGACAGACTGCTTGCCCTGCGTGCATGGAGTGTTTCGTTGCCTGTGCACTCTTTCTTCCACTGGCCCGTGAGGGGACAGAACTCCCTCTTAGGGTCGGTGCTGCACTGCATGGGCCAGCAGGGGAAATCCCTAGATTTCTCCTGCTGGCCTTGGCCCATGGCCATCGCGGCCCACCGGGCATTTGCCCGGTTTGCCCGTTGGGCAGCCCGGGCCTTGTGAAGGGTATGACCCCAGAGGTTTATTTTCCCGTGAGTTGACAAGGTATTTGCCTTCGGTGGCACTTTCAGCCCCTGTAAATGCCCCGTTAGCCTTGTATCATGGCTACGTATTAGGGAGCATCCAAGAAGCTTGCCTGTGTATGCTGCAGGTGGAAGACGAGGGAGCACGGATCTTTGAGCTCTTCTTGCTCTCCTGTGATTCCAGGAGAAGGAATAAGACATCATTCTGGCCCCGGGAAGAAGATTACAGCTTCCTCCAGCCCAGCAGCCAAACCAGGAACAAAGGAGCCCAGCAAGCAACCCAGCCAGGAGTCCAGCAGTCACCCCAGGGACAAGATCCACTCTAGCTCTTCCAAAGGTAAAGAGGCTAGGTGGACTTAAATAAAAATTCAGAAAATAACAATAATATGTAAATGTATAAGAAAAAGTGTGTGTGAGTGTGTTTGTGTGTGTCAGTGTGTGTTTGTGTCTGTCTGTCAGTGAATGTGTGTGTGTCTGTCAGTGAGTGTGTGTGTCTCTGTCAGTAAATGTGTCTGTGTCTGTCAGTGAGTGTACGCCTGTTAGAGTGTGTCTGTTAATATGTATGTCAGTTGGTGTGTGTCTGTCAGTGAGTGCATGTGTCTGTCAGTGAGTGTGTGTTTCGGTCAGTGTGTGACTGTCAGTAAGTGTGTGTCTGTGAGTGAATGTGTAAGTGTATCAAATTAGTGATTGTGTTTCTGTGAGTGTGTGTCAGTGTGTGTTTGTCAGTGTGTTTCTGTCAGTGAGTGTATATCAGTGTTTATGTATCTGAGAGTGGGTGCCTGTCAGAGAGTGGGTTTTTCAGTTGTGTCTGTCAGTGAAATTTTGTGTTGGTTAAACAGTGGGTTAAACAGTGGGTGCCAATGATTGTGTATCTGTCAGTGAGTGTATGTCAGTTCATGTATCAGTGAGGGTTTGTGACTGTCAGTCAAAAAAGTGCGTGCTGATCGTAAACAGGAAGAGGTGTGGCCTTGACAGGAAGGGGTGGGGCAAATTTAGACTTGGGGGTGCTTGAGTTTAGTCATGCCTAAGGAGGCACAAATCCAAAATACACCACTGTATGACCCAACACAGAATTTGAACCTATGCTATCTTAAAAGCATAGGGATAGCTGTGTGTATTACCAGACCTTAGAGTTGCTGGGCTTAACTCAATGCCAAAAAAACAGAGTTAAGAATCGAGCCAATATGCAAGAAAGTAATTCCGTGCTGGGTCTAGGAGTACAGGGATTAGGATAGTCAAACACGCCAGGTTACTTTACCAGAGAACACAATGAGCAAAGAAAGTGCTATTGGGAATCACAAATGAGACGACAGCAGGGCAATGATACAGAACTCTAAGGTTTATATGGGTCTGGCCTGTCCAGTACATGCATGTGCATCATCACTGAAATTAAGCAGGGCTGTATACATCTGAAAATTGACATCTTATTAGAAAAGGGAACAAAATTAAAGTAATGTTCTGCATCACTGTTCTCCCTTGGCTCTGTTTACCTTACCTCTTACTGCAGTCCCATGGAGTTAGCAATGCATGCCTTCTTCCGCGTTGTTCATAGAACAAAATTAGGGATAGGAAGCACATGCGCAGTGAGCACTGTCTATGCATCCAAGCTTCCCAAGCATCACATGACCTAGTTTTCCTCTGTCAATGCAGCAGATATGCCTCAGGTGGCTGTCAGTGTAACTGCCACTGAAAAATGACAATGTTTTACCTTGAAGGGACAGAACCACTGAACCCAGGCTACATTGTTGAGATGAAGGGGCCTGAGTGAATTTAGTGGTCCTTTAATACCCTTAGGGTAAGTATTTATAATGCACATCTGACTGAAGTCCAGTCCAATCCACGAAATGCTACAACCTACCTCATCTTGCTTGCATATATGTTCTCTTCTGTCGCTTCAGTTTGGAAAGCCAGCCATTGATCCCGAAACTTATTAACATGATTAATTATCCTGTTTTACAAAGCTCTTAAAGCTTTTTAAAGGTATTTATAAATCATTCCACCATCATGTCCATTTAGGAATAATCTAAGAAGTACCAAACAGACCTTTTGAAGGTTAAAGTTAGGTTGAGCCCAAAGGCACAGCATTTGGGCTTGACTTATCGTTACCTGCAGTAATTTTTATATTCAAAACTTTATTGACTTACAAAGGTGTACAAACAGGGCCGGACTGGGGAAAAAATTAGGCCCGGGCATTTTTCAATCAGAGCGGCCCCCTAAGAAGGGGGCGGGGCCAGAAAGTGTGTGTTTTGTCATCACTAATGACAACATGCCCCCTCTCAAAGTGAGCATGTTGGTTCAATGCACAGAGCCCTGCTAAAGAGCTCTGGCACTAGAAAAAGGCCCTGAATTTATTCTGCGCAGCGCAAGCAAATTTAATAACATGCTTGCGCTGTGTTTGCTTTTAAATTGTCTCTGGTGTCTCCACAAGTGGGATACCAGAGGACAAAAGGGCCAGGAAAGCGTATGGTGCATGTGTTTGGAGCCCGCTTGTGGGATTGCGTGTGTGTAGAGTGTGGTGTGGTATTGTGTAAATAGGTCAATTTCATTCGTGTTTGTGGTGTAATGTGTGGCTACTGTAGAGAGTGTGGATGCAGCCGAGTGCATACCGGCTGAAGTGTGTGTGTATAGGTGACATAGTGTGTGTAGGGGTTGTAGAGAGGGTGTGTTTAGAGAATGTTGCATGTGTTTGCTGACAAGGAATGTAGTGTGTGTGTGTAGGAGATCTACTGTGTAAAGGACCCAGTGTGTGTGTGTGTGTGTGTGTGTGTGTGTAGAGGATTAAGAGTGCATATAGGGTAAGGGATCTAGTGTGTATCTGGAGCGTAATGTGTGTAGTGGTGCAGTGTGAGGGGTGCTGTAGTGTGTGTGTGTGTGTGTGTATGCATATATATATATATATATATTTGGACTTATTGTATGTGTGAGGGGCGCAGTGTGTGTATGTAAGAGGGGTGCTGTGTGTGAGGGTGTTTTTATCTGCTGTCACATTCTAGGTTTCTAATTTTCTTTGTCTGTTAACTCACTGAGGGTTATTTTATATATATATATATATATATATATGTGTGTGTGCTGTATATGTGTGGGAGTGTGCTGTGTGTGTGAGTGAGGGTGCAGTGTGTGTCTGGGGGTGCAGTGTGAGTGAGGGTGCTGTGTGTCTGGGGGTGCAGTGTGTGTCTGGGGGTGCAGTGTGAGTTTGGGTGCTGTGTGTGTCTGGGGGTGCTGTGTGTGTGTCGGGGTGCGCTGTGTGTGTTTGGGGGTGCTGTGTGTGTCTGGGTGCTGTGTGTGTCTGGGTGCGCTGTGTGTCTCTGGGGGCGCTGTGTGT
>OW240921.1:92520116-92574149 GCA_933207985.1 Pelobates cultripes | reverse complement strand
GTCTAAGTCCTTGGAAATTGCTCATATGCTTCTATATAAGAAATCTGGGCTTCTCAGCCAATCAAACAATGTAATTCCAAAATAACAAGACATGTTTGTCCTCTGCTGAGCTCATTTGACAAAGACATTAGTGGACGTTGAAATGTGTTTGGACTTTCTATGACATTGACATCTAAACTGCATGATCCTGTTAGAATTAAAGCTAATATAAGGCTGAGAATTATGAGCTTTGTAGTTAAATATTAACAGGGAAGTATATGTTGGCTAGATTTGATGGACACAATGGAAATTATGGAAATGATACTTACCCATATTTAGCGTAACTGTGATAATATTCAGCGACATGGTGGAGTCTGTGATACTGCTTAAAGATGAAGACTACGAGAAAAAAACAGGGATTGATTAGAACAAAACAAATTGTAGGTGAACCGAGACCACTTCACCTGAAGAAAAGCATTTGATTTAGAATGTTTAATTTACAATGATTCACACCTTAGTGAATAAGCCGGTAAAACCCCAAAGGCTTGCAAAATAGGCGTAACCTACCCTGTCAATCTGACGCATCTTTTGCTTCCTCCTTCTCCTCTTATGTTTACGTATAAGGCGAGAAGATGTGCTTTGTTCGGTAGAGCTACTTAACCTAGATAAAGGCAAATTAAAAGTACATCATGACATTGCACAAAAGAAAATGGTAACACCACGAACAGCACGTGTTCTAGCCATGAACCAGAAAATTAACACGGATTCTAAATGAAGGAGGCCCCCGGGAGTACTTTTACTTTAAGGGGGCAAACCATTCTCAAACAGTTTAACCCCCAAAAATGCCTTTAGCGGTGATCTCCAGGTCCCCCGCGCAGGGGCGCCGCTGATTGGCTGGAGCGGTCAGCTGACGCCCTAAGCCAATTAGTAGCTCCCCATTGATGAATTTTAGATGAGGTTGTTTTGGTGACTGAAGTGTTCCTTCAATAGAACATAGTCCATATCCTCATATAAATTGCAGACTTACATAAACAACTGGAGAAAATATAATTTTTTAACTGTTAAATTATTATTATTTTTATATAGCGCCAACAAATTCAGTAGCGCTTTACAATGGGTGGACTAACAAACATTTAATTGTAACCAGACAAGTTTGACACACAGGAACAGAGGGGTTAAGTGGCCCTGCTCAATGAGCTCAACATGCTAGAGGGAGTGGGGTAAAGTGACACAAAAGGTAAGGATAATATTAGGGAAGTAGATTGGCAGAATAAAATTCATTGAAGACGAAAACTGTTTTTTTGTGTGTGTTTTTTTTTTTTAAATGACAGTTGCAGGAGAGGAATCAGTTGGGAGCCATTAACAGTTTAATTTATACGCTTTTGTGTAAAAGTGAGGTTTTAATGATTTTTGAAGGAGTAGAGACTGGGTGAGCGTCTAACGGAAAAGAGAAGGGAGGTCCACAGGAGAAGTCCTAGAGAAGTCTTGAAGGCGAGCATCAGAGGTGGGAGTACGAACAGAGATTGGACGTAGGTTTTCAGCAGAGCGTAGAGGCCTAGACAGGACATACTTGTGTATTAGGAAGGATAGATAGGTGGGAGCATCATTATGTAGAGATTTGAAAGCAAGAATCAGAATTTTAAATTGAGCCCAATGTCTTACGGGAAGCCAATGCAGGGACTGACAGAGGGGTGAGGCGTGGGAGGTGTGGGCGAACAGGAAGATGAGCCTCGCCGCCACATTCACTATAGACTGCAATGGGGCAAGTTGGGAGCATGTAAAACAACTGAATGAAATTCAATAAATGTGCATTTTTTTCTGAAAGCTGATTTAAAATTTTAACCAATATAAGGTCTGATAACATTTTAGTACATCTTTAGCTACTTCATACGTTCCCATCTCCAAAACCAAACCAGAATGCTGAATTTGTTCGCAGTGCACATTTATTACATTATGAGTTTTTTTCTTCGGTTATAAAATTCTAAGATATTCATACTATGTAGTAAAAGAAGTATGTCTGAATTTCTGCATATACCATCACCATGGGAACCAACTGGAACGATCTTGTGGTTTGCTCCACATCAATAACCTTGCATGAGAACTGCATAGACCTCACCGTTTCCAATTTACAACAAAGACAGTTTCATTCATTTAGTTATTGTGCTGTCTTTGGTCTTTAATCCCACTTTTCTATTTGCCAATAATTGAGCAGTTGACCTTTGCGCCTATCTGTAGTGATGACATCTCTGATGTCAAGTTGTATTGAAGTCAAGATAGATTAGTAGCATCCCTTCTATGACAGGCAATTGCAACCTATCTTTCAGCTTAGAGGTTTTAAACCAATAACTAACTCAAACACACCCTGCCCTTGTAATGGGCTTCAGACTTACAGCCTGAGGGATGATGTCTTGATCTGAAGTACAAGATGAGATGCAGCGTTATGAGAAGCGGTGACAGGCGGCTACAAATGAAGGATTGAGGTACATCTTAACCAAAACTAAACTGATGAGCCGTGTCCAAACTTGCAATCATAACATCACTGCTTGCTTAGCGTACAGGGCTGAACCAACATGCAAAAGGTCTTAACATGACCCTCAGCAGATGTTCCACTTTAAAGGAAACTTGTCACTTGCACATACTAAATGACCGACAGCACAAACAACATATGTAAAGCGCAATGTTTCCAGTAAACACGACCCTTCTTTTTAGAAAGAGTGGGCTCTAGAGTGGGCTAAATTCCAAGTGACCTTATCATTGGTAGAGGAAGGATAAAGAGGAACGGTCACATAATAAACAGACCGTTGGACAACTTAAAGTTAGCTGTGGGTTGTGATATCAATGTTTAGAAAATTCTCTGTAGTTTTCTGTCCGGGAAATGTTTGTAAATGAAATGAAACCATGTAGTGATGTAGGTAAGGGAACACAGAGCTTTCTCTTCCAGTAAAGTGACAGCTTACTTTAAATACAGTGAGAAAATTGGGCATTCCAATAGAATCTGCTAGCCAAGACTGGGCTAACTGTTGCCCAACTATCTGTTGTCATGATAAAACTCTTATGAGTCAGACTGATTACAAGATATTTCATACATAGACCTTAATTTATTGTTTTTGGATAAACTAATGAAATGATTTTATTTTTATGATAATATTTTTTGATAAACTTTTAAAATCATGAAATATTTTGGAAAAATAAATCATATTTTGATACAAATGGTATAACTTTTTTGATGTTTTTTCATATCTTGAAAAAAAAATTTTAATGTTTTTTTAAACGTTTTTCCAAAAATATAAAATCATTTGAAATGTTTATCCAAAAATGCACAATCTAATTTAATCTGACTATATTCCAATTGGACAACAGTATACACTGCATTTAACCTCTTTATTGGATTGATAAAGAAACTAGCAACTACATTAATAATGGCAATTGGCAAGGAAATATACTGTAGCCTATTCTTTGAATGGAAGGAACATGAACTGCTTTACTAAATCAATAAACATATGAATAAACTATTTACAGAATAAACTAAAACAGGGAATAAATTAAAGTTTCCAGTATGGATTGTGTCAATAGACATTTGCTTTTATAATACAGAGCTCTTTTTTTTTTTTAGAATTATTTAAAACCTCAAAACCCCCCAAAAATAAATGTATCTTCCTTATAAGCATAAATTGGTAGGAATCATTTGAAAATAGAGTAACGCTCAAAAATGTAGGGTAAACAGATGTTACATTAAAACAGATTTTTCTGCATTGGCAGGGATATTTATTAAATTTTGCAAATGGAAATCCAAACAGCAAAATGTAAGCTAAAAAACCCAAACATAGTGAATATAATGCTTCGTTACATGCATACCTGGGTAAAAATGAAAATCTGACCACCCCCATCAAAAGCAAGCACTACCTTAGAACTGTGCGGCAAGGGTGCCTGGATTTGTGTACAGACAGGACTGCTCCATGCATACCTCCCGAGTGTCTTTCGTTTGGTGTTACAGTCCAGAGTTCCTATACCAGATTAATTCCCAAGTGTTTCACATTTGGGAGCACTACAAAAATGTCTCCAGTTACCCCAACATTAACACATCATTAGATTTGCTTGTGCTGAGCAACATCAGGGCCGTCCGGTCGTACTCCGAGCGAATCAGGATAATTCAGAGTATTTCCAGGAAAAGTCACCATGCTCAATAACTATAAATATCAATTAAATTATGATTCAGATTTTATAATATCAGCTTGCCATATGAATACGCCAATATCCATTAAAATATTGGAGGTGGCCTTTTTATATTTATGGTCCAATATATTTTTGAAGGGTTTTAACAAAATTGTGTCACACACATTCCAACCGCTTACTACTGTAACCTTAAAATTCTCCCACCTGCTTGTATTGTCCTCATCAGAATCAACAAAACTACTGCTCTCCAGCTCACTGCTCATCACGGTGGACGCGCTGTCATATCCTCCCGGGTCCCGAATCCGATCCAGTTTGGGGTGTCCATTAATTCTGGTAACTAACAGGAAAATAAAGAGAGAGAGATTAACTGGGGAGGAAGTCAAGACAAGCAGTCTACTACCAGCAGCAGATACTAAGAAAAACAACTGATCAAAGCAATAAGTTTAAAAGTAACTGCACGCTGCTCAGAATTCGTTGTACCCTGCATGCAGATCCTATAGATACAGGAGAAGAAATGTGATTATTTAGCTTTTATCTTCCATTAATCAGAATGAAAAATGGATGATGTGGATGATGAAAAAAACAAATATGGGAAAAGGTCTTCCCATTTAATCAAAATAATAAACTCAGTCAGTTCCGTTGTGTTTGATCTGGAATGTAGAGGTTGATGAGGGTAATGACATGAGATCACGCAGATACCCCCTCCCTCTACATTACCAGTAACTCAACACAACAAAATACCTTTAACTTTTCAAAGTACAAGGTGGGTGGGCATCACAGCCATTCTGCTGAGCAGTGTTTTATTACAATGGCTAAAATAATTAAAAAGTTGCTGTGTGAAGTTCGAAAAATAAAATAACATTTAGAAATTCACATCTCTGATATTCACTATCTAGGAAACTAGTGCCTTCCTCTTGGCTCCCTGTCACTCATTGTTTTAAAGGGACACTTTAGGGACCAAAATAACTTTAGCTTAATGAAGCAGTTTTAGTGTATAGATTATGCCCCTGCAGACTCACTACTCAATTTTGTCAATCTGTCTTCTAAGAGTTAAATTACTTTGTTTATGCAACCCGACCCTGCATGTGATTTACATAGCCTTCCTAAACACTTCCTGGAAAGACTCGTCTAATGTTTAAATTTCCTTTATAGCAAATTCTGTTAAATTTAGAATTTCTTATCTCCTGCTCTGTTGATAGCTTGCTAGACCTTGCAGGATCCTCTTGTGTGTGATTAAAGTTCAATTTACAGAGCAGGAGATAAAAACCTAAAAGTGAGTTACATCTGATTGAAAATGAAACCATTTTTGTTCATGCAGACTGTGTCAGTCGCAGCCAGGGGAGGTGTGGCTAGGGCTACATAAACAGAAACAAAAGTAATTTAACTTTTAAATGGCATGACTTGAGTAGTGAGACTGCAGGGGCATGATCTATACACCAAAACAGCTTCATTCAGCTAAAGTTGTATTGGTGACTATAGTGTCCCATTAATATCTGCCCTTTTCTGTCATTGAACATTTTATTGAAATAAAAACAGAAAGAATGTGTCACTTCCTCCCCTTTTAATGCACTGTGTAGCCTGGCTATGGCTTGGCTGAACTGGATTGTGATACCAATTAAACTAAACTAAATATTTAATATACATTTAAAGATAAACATAATATTACAAGAAAAAAAAATGGTTCAATTCAATTAATATATAATTTCCATGAACCCGGTGGTTCCCCTTTAAAAACCTTACTCCAATTTGCTTAAAAGAGGAATTGTGTACAGCTTCTTTTGTCCAAACTGGATTTTTGGTTAATTTACAATATTTGAAGCCAGATATAAAAGCAAGGCATCCATCAAGGGATTAATATAATAAAATCGTGTAAAAATGTGGGTAAAATATGATATAAAGTGCAACTGAAAAAACATATTATTCCGCTGACTTTCCTTGACAAATCTCTTGTAAAGATTTTCCTCTAAAACTGAAAGTTCCCCTTTGATCTACTGAATTAGGAAGCTAAAACCCGGGCTACCTGACTACATATTGGATGGATTTGAGCTGATTTCTTCTATGTACGGGCACGGTAATGGGGACCCTACTCTGCAAATCAGCTTTATAGAGAAATCTCTGCAACAAATTGTCAAGCAAATCCCTGTGATTTGATGAACTGCCTTCTTCACAACAACCGTTTTTGTAGAGTGAAAACCACTCAACCTTTAGTAATGAGATCCCATAACATAATCTTCTATTTCTTGAAAATGTTTTTCAATTAAAAATAAACACCTTTAATACAGAAATTGTATATTAATGGTTTAGAACATAATAGTAAAATTGGCTTATTACAGTTATCAATAGTATGGTTCCGGACCTCAATTCTGTAAAGGTCACAGATGAGAAAATACAGATTATAAGCAACACATGTTTTATCTGAAGCCCAGATAATCACACTAACCTCAACACTAAACAAACTTTCTATGCTGTTTCTGACATTTCATCTGCCCATATTTTATTTCTGTGCATCTGCGTTTACTGTATCACATTCAGAGATACCAGTTTAAAGTGATAAGAAATCATTCACTATCTAAACCACTCATCTATCTTTGCAGCTTGACATTATCAATACATACTGTACTGTAATAAACAAGTACATATCGTCAAATGACTGGTGTTGAATATTAGTGTTACAATTTAGTTAAATTCCATACCACCAAAAAAGAACGCCTGAAGCTTATTGTATGATTCATTATGACTGAGAAACAACAGATTGTGTTGGCCGTATTTACAAAACGTCCAGATTTTATGTGAATGGCAGAATTTCAGCTCCATAATAGGGTGCCTCTTCACCTTCAACAATATCACAAATAAAGTATCTAATTTTAAAACACATTTGTAATGTTAGTGATTTTGTTCGGAATTAAAACGTGTACAAAATAATAAAACATTTTTTAGTAATATAAAGGAAAAATGTACTCGTCTTGATATACTATTGAAAAGACATATATATTGTATACAAAATACTGCAAGGGAATCGCTCAGAAAAAGTCCTATATGATTATAATATTTATGTTGCCATGAGTCCCCCCATGTTCTGTGTATATTTGCAATTCAGACCAGATTACTTTTGGGTTGAGCACCCCACCCATCTACTATAGGTCACCTTTGGAGGTGATGACAGGAAGGCATAAATCGAGGAGTCTCTGGAAGCCGTTTAAGCATTATGTATTGCCATTAGCATGTAAATCTCCCATCTGTTAAAATTAGTGTAGGACCCACTGATATTGGGGTACTGGTGGTGAGCTCAGTGCCATCTTATCAGCATTATGGGCCCCCTGCAAAGCAGTGCACTGGGGCCTTGCCTACACAACTCACAGGAATAAAAATATTAATTATTGATAAGATTAAGCTTAGCTTATATTTATTGGTACCTCCAACAAATGCAATACATACATATAGACTGCTGAATACGCACACACTGACTGCTTAATACACGCACACAAAGTGCTGAGTACACACACACAGACTGCTGAATACACACACAGTCCGCTGAATACACACACACACAGAGACTGCTGAATACACACACACAGACTGCTGAATTTACACAGACTTCTGAATACAGACAGACTACTGAATACACACAGGCTGCTAAATACACACACACAAACTGCTGAATACATACAGACTGATGAATACACATACACACACACACAGATTGCTGAATACACACAGACTGCAGTGAGGGGTGCAGTCAGTGGTGTATTTAGGATTTGTGCTGTCCTAGGCTAATTTAAATTTTCCCCACCCCTTCCTGTCAATGCCGCACTTTGACTGACAGACGCTCACTCACTGACAGACGCACACACTCACTGAGACGCATACAATCATTGACAGACGCACACTCTCATATACACTGACAAAGATTGACATAAACACACACTATTACTTGGACACACACTGACAGACGTACGCACTAATTGACAGACGCATACACTCATTGACAGACACACTCTCGTATACATTGACATACAGACACACTATTACTTGGACACACAATGACAGACGCACACTCTCACTGACAGACGCACGCCCTCACTGACCGACACATACACACTCACTGACTGACACACAAACATTCACTCACATACACACACACTTACATACACACACTTACAGACACACACCCACAGACACACACATACACAATTACAGACACACACATTCACTTACAAACACACACACATTCACTTACAGACACACACACACACATTAGCTTACAGACACATACACATTTCTCCCAACACTCACAAATTAATAATTTTTAAAATGTTATTTTAAATCCACCCAGCCTCCCTGGGAGAGCTGGAGTGGATTCCTTACCTGTCCCGTGTGGCTGCTGGTCGGGCAGGTAGGGGGCGGACAAGCTAAGTAGGCGGCGAGGGAGCTTTAATCTTCCTGCTCAGCTCACTCGTGCGCCGCTTAGTGATGCCGGGAGCCGGTCTGACATCATATTTCGGCTCCCAGCTTCATTAAGCAGTGCGCAAGGGAGCTGAGCAGGAAGAGCTCAGGTGAGGATGCTCCCTCGCTGCCTGCTACCTGCTGCCAGCCTGGGGGGGGGGAGGGGCTCAAAGATGGCCCCCCAGGACACGAGGAAAGCAAGGGATCTGCCTGGGTGTTTGGGGGTGGCTTTTTTTGCCACCCCCTGCAAAGTGCGGCACAAGGCAGATGCCCTGTTTGCCTTGTGGAAGACACGTCCCTGGGTGCAGTGTATGTGTTTGTGTGTATGGGTGCTGTGTGTGTGAGATAGGTGCTATGTGTGTGAGGTGCTGTGTGTATGAGAGGTGCTGTGTGTGTGAGGTGCTGTGTGTGAGAGGTGCTGTGTGTGTGAGGTGCTGTGGGTGAGAGGTGCTGTGGGTGAGAGGTGCTGTGGGTGAGAGGTGCTGTGTGTGTGAGATCGGTTCTGTGTGTGAGGGGTGCTGCGTGAGAGGTGCTGTGTGAAAGAGGTGCTGTGTGTGTGTGTGTGTGAGGTGCTGTGTGAGAGACTTGCTGTGTGAGAGGTGCTGTGTGTGTGAGAGGTGCTGTGTGTGAAGGGTGCTGTGTGAAAGAGGTGCTGTGTGTGAGGGGTGCTGTGTGAGAGAGGTGCTGTGTATGAGGTGTGCTGTGTGAGAGGGGTGCTTTGTGTGTGAGATAAGTGTTGCATGTGAGGTACTGTGTGTGAGGGATGCTGTGTGAGAGAGGCGATGTGTGTGAGGGGTGCTGTGTGTGTGAGAGAGGTGCTGTGTGTGTGAGAGAGGTGCTGTGTGTGAGGGGTGCTGTGTGTGAGAGAGGTGCTGTGTGTGAGGGGTGCTGTGTGTGTGAGGAGAGTGCTGTGTGTGTGAGAGAGGTGCTGTGTGTGAGAGAAGGGTGCTGTGTGTGGAGAGGGGTGCTGTGTGTGAGGGGGTCCTATGTGTGAGGTGCTGTGTGTGTGAGAGAGCTGTGGGTGAGAAGGGTGCTGTGTGTGTGAGAGGGGTGCTGTGTGTGTGGGAGAGGGGTGCTAGTGTGAGGTGCTGTGTGAGAGGTGCTGTGTATGAGAGGGGTGCTGTGTGTGAGGTGCTGTGTATGTGAAGGGCGCTGTGTGTGAGGGGCACTGTGTGTGTGAGGTGCTGTGGGTGGGTGGTGTTTGTGTGTTGCAGAGTGTGAGGGGTGCATGGAGCAAATGTTTTCTTGTTTTTGTTTTTTTTAAATACTAAACGTACATTAATAAAATCTGCAGTGAAAAGAGGGGGGCAGCCAGTCCTGGTGGTCCTGTGGTGACCTATATAGCCTGTAGCTCCTATGGCTGTAGGCTGTCTTCACTCCTCCCGAGCTGAGAGCCTGCTTCTGCCAGGTCCCTCCTCCTGCCAGGTCCCTCCTCCTGCCTCCGGGTCCTCCCGCCCTCTCTCTCCTCTCTCTCGAAGGGACTTTAGGCTGGTAAAGGAGATCTTTGATCACTCCACCGGCACCAGAGGGCCCACGGCAAGAGAGCATGGCTGGCTCTCCATGGGCCGGCAGGGGAGATCCTTTGATCTCCCCTGTCGGCCTGGGCTCGCTGGGCAGCGCCTGGCCATGCCTGTTGGGCCCCCGGGACACTGCCCAGCGTGCCCATGGGGAAAGACGGCCCTGGGTGGGCTAAACACAATATTGCCATATGGTGTAACTGAATCCCCATATTAAGATAGGTGATTTTAAGTAGCGTTGTAAAATTAAAAACTATATATTTGTTTTTTTTAGTGTGTGCACTGTGCCTTAGTCTGTATTTTCTATATATTTTGGTCTTTACAGCAGCACCACTACTGAGAATTGCTTGTTCAGAAAGTGTCCCCCAATTAATTTTTTTCTGTTGCCGTCAGCCCTTGACGTCTCTGGTGCTATTTTGGTCATATTGCACGGCATTGATTTATTACCTGTAACACCTGTAACAAGAAAACACCGCAATGCTAAAAGTGTTAGCAGGTAATACTGCTGATTTGAATATGCTCTAGCTAGTCTTTAAAGGTTAATGTCAGTCTCTCCCATAGAACTCTGTCTCTAATATAGCCTCTGGGTTAACATGTTCCTGTCGCACGGTAATTTATCTATTATACATTTTCATTCCTGCTTTGTGGGGTGTTATCCTGCAGTACATTTTAGATCCTTATAAAATAAATTCTACAGGCTAGACCAGTGGCTTTCACTCATGGTGCAGTGTCATACTCGGGTGCCGCAAGCCACATCAAACATGGACTCCAGGGCTGTAAGAGGCTGAATGCAGTCCATGTGTCTGCATTAAAACTTGGATTCCCATCTAGCTATCAATTGAATGTAATAAGTCAATCTGGCCAGTAGTATTCACGTCTCTATAGTATGGCTCCAAGGAAATCTGACATTTATAAATTGTGGATAGTGAAAAAGTAAAGAAAAACATACGCTTTGGAAATTTTCCTCTCACTGAAGTGTGAATGGTTGTGGACCACTGGGTCAGACAGCCAAATAAAAGTACAATTACCAAGACCAGTGGCCAGTAGAAATCCTGTCTATATATTAAAGGGACACTATATGCATCTAGACCACGTCACATCATTGAAGTGGTCTGGGTGCAGTGCCCCAGTTTTAGAGAAAATGCAATGTTTATGTGCAGTAATATGGTAGCCTCTAGTGGCTATCTACCAGACAGCCACTAGAAGTGCTTCCGGTTGCTTATCGGACTCTAGGTTGGCTAAATAACGCTGGGTGCCCTCACACTCTTCATGAGGACACCCAGCGTTAGTAAAATCCCCATAGGAAGGTATTGTGGCAATGCTTTCCTATGGGTAGGGCCTAATGCGCTCGCTGCATGTGCATATTAGGTCACCCCTTCGGATGACGTCGGAGGAGGCGGAGTACCAACCCAGTGCCTAGGGATATCGGCGCTGTAATTAGGTGAGCAAATTAAGTTTTTTTTTTACCCTTTAGGAGGGCGAGGAAGGGGGAGACCAGATGGCACTATAGTGTTAGGAATACAGATTTGTATTCCTAAAACTAGTGAATACCTTTAAATTACAATTGTTTAATTGTCAATTCAAACATCTCAGGGCGAATATTCTGTTTGGCTACATTGTAATTCAGTATGGTAGCAGCATACAGGCCCATTCCTTTCACTCAAAGTCAGGGTTCACTGAAGGCTGTAATCACTGGCAGACTAAAGAGGAACGCTCACTTCTCTGGAAATTACACCAATGAGTGAAGCATTAAAAATCAGCTAGAACATATGTTAATCTTTTTTTCACCTTAATACATATTAAAGATTTAGCAAATTGCATCACAATCCAGCACCATGCACAGCCGGGGCATGCATTATAAATGAGAAAAAAACAAAAAAACAGTATTTCTTCTTTTCTCGTATTCTTTGGCTATGCTGACTGCTAAGTATAGGGGATATTTAACCGCCATATTAAAAATCCTGGAAAGTGAGAGTTCCATTTAAAATCAGAGTTAGACAAGCCTCGTTATTATAATCCCGTGTGCCTGTGATGATCACCCACTGAGCAATTGAACGTGGTATTGTCTCTCAGTCAGCGGGAACCTGGCGCGTTTTGTGTTAGGGTTTAAATCAACTTGGCAGTAATGTGACTCTAGTAAAACGGCAGGTCCAGTTACAGGTCCTTTTAAAGTAAAAACGTAGAAGCTTCTAACCTCCACACACCTTGGTGAATAGTGAATTTGTTCTGATAAGTTGTCCACCGTGGAAGAAAACTGGGTGGGGGAATCTATTCATGAGATGTAAAATGACAGCAAACAGATATCCGAATTGCAAAACTTAAGATAAAATAGGCAAGCTGAGACCATCGCTGAGATGGAGATATTTTCTAAATCAGCTATGTTTGCATACATTATTCAACTGCTTCTCTGATCACTACAATTCGATGTTTAATAAATAAACCACCAAAGTTGACAAAGATAAATAACTTCGACCCCGTTACAATAACTGACAGTGCCCCCCTTTTTTTGGGTCATCAGGGCTTAACCCAAATGAATGACTAATCATGTGAATAGGATAATGGGAAGTCTAGTTAATTGAGACCTACAAACGCAAGATTAGCCATTGAACATGCAAACACATCCAATAAAAAAAATAAAGAAATGTTCAGCATAGTATATATTGTACACATATTTGGGATATACTAAGTGTCAAACTTTAGGATAATAAATCAAGGAGTTCAAATGAAACGTGAAATTTGAGATTAAATCATTTAACACATAAATATGTTTTAACTGAGTGTGGGATAATCAAATGTCTAGTTACTATAGCCAAGATTGAAGCCGCGTCCTGTATTATTTAGTGCTCTCAAGCTAGAACACGTCTAACTGCACGGCGATACTTTGGGTGGGCTCAGTAACGCAGCCCCGTGTTTGTCACACCCTGTCTCTCTGCTGGCAGAAGCACCAAATGAAGTCAAATTATAGAACAACAGCATCCCTTTCAAAGTGTCAAACTCAAATTTGACCTGCACTCGCAAACTAGAAAACATAAATTTTGACAGCAGATAAGGAACAATGGGCCCGTCACCTCCCCGTTTCCTTTATTTTAAATTGTAGTATTTATTTCATTATTTAATTTTTTTTCAACACGTCAATCCCACAGTCATAAACTTAAAGCAACTCTAGCAGGGTTATTTACTAAACTAAGAATTCAAAGTGAACGCCAAGTGAATTTCTAAAGTGGCTGACTACATTGGCTATTTTGACAATAAAATGGAAACGTTCCCTTTTAATTCACCTTGCCTTTTACTTCAGTAAATATCCCCATACATGGAAGCCATAAAATTGCAAGCACTTACAATTTCAATTTATACAGCGCCAACGCGTTCCGCAGAGCTGTAGAATAGGTAAACAAAACAAACACTAAATTCTAACAAAACATGATTGACATGCAGAAACAGTAGGCAAAAAGGGCCCTGCCCAAACAAGCTTTCATTTAAAGCGGCACAAACTATGCCACTGCCATTAAGCAACAAATGTATTGTATCTAAGTTATATAATATGCAGCTAATTGTATATCTGTACTCAAGAAAGGGCATGATATAAAACAACAACCCAGCTTAGTTTTTCAGACCCTTTGGCAACACTTAATCATAGGCAATCAATGAAAGGTAATTTAAATTTAATATTCATTTCTTAAGATTATGAGAGAGATACACGCTTTGTTAGAGCATGTTAGGACGGTACTAATACAGAGTAACTATTTAAATACAGAGCCAAATTAAATTTATATAGAATCAACACAGCAACGGAAAGTGATAATAACAACAAAGAAGAACCTAAATTAAAACCAACAGAAATTGATAGTGAACCGAAAACTGAACTACATTAAATTAAATGGACACTACTGTCACCAGAACAATTACAGCGTATTGTATTGTTCTGGTGAGTATAATCATTCCCTTCAGGCTTTTTGCAGTAAACACTGTCTTTTCAGAAAAAATGCAGTGTTTACATTACAGCCTAGGGGTATCTCCACTGGCTACTCCTCAGATGGCTGCTAAATGTGCTTCCTGGGGCAGTGTTGCACAGTGTGAAGTACTGAGATTCAGCGTCTCCACCCTCTGCTTGCAGACACTGAACTTTCCTCATAGAGATCCATTGATTCAATATATCTCTATGAGGAGATGATGATTGGCCAGGGCTGTGTTTGACTTGAGCTGGCTCTGCCCTTGACCTACCTCTTTCATAGCCAATTCTATGAGAAAGGATTGTGATTGACTCAGATCACCACCTCTGATGATGTCAGCCAAGCAGGCAGATCAGGAGTAGAGTCAGCAGCATACTGCTATAAAAGTGAGATTTTACTATTTTTAGTGAGGTATGGTCAGGGGGTCTAGCTGGTGTTTTTAACACTGTAGGGTCAGGAATACATGTTTGTTTTTCTGACCATATAGTGTTCCTTTAAGTCTAAAATAGCCAAGCTGTGACTAAAGTTGAAAAATTGTCAAAATCAACTGTGTTTACCTAAAACATAATATGGTTCTTCATATTTTCTTTTCTATACACTGCCTCCATTAGGATGACATGTTTTAAAACAAGTAATTTTTCTTAGAGGGTACTCTAAGCACTATAACCACTCTTAATGTAACCTAATGGGCTGTAGTGGTAATGGTGCCAGGAGCCCCATGGAGTCGTCTCACAGTAAGTAGACAAACCATTTTCAACACTAAGGAACCTCTTCCACAACAGATATACATCAATTCCATCCAAACATTGGTGGCATCGATGTCACTATTTCACAAGGGGCTGGACAAGCTTAACTATCACGTTGTTTCTGTAAACTTCTTCAAACGCAGAACACATTTGATTTAAAGGACCACTCTAGGCACCCAGACCACTTCAGCTTAATGAAGTGGTCTGGGTGCCTGGTCCAGCTAGGGTTAACCCATTTTTTTCATAAACATAGCAGTTTCAGAGAAACTGCTATGTTTATGAATGGGTTAAGCCTTCCCCTATTTCCTCTAGTGGCTGTCTCATTGACAGCCACTAGAGGCGCTTGCGTGCTTCTCACTGTGATTTTCACGGTGAGAGCACGCCAGCGTCCATAGGAAAGCATTGTAAATGCTTTCCTATGAGACCGGCTGAATGCGCGCGCAGCTCTTGCCGCGCGTGCGCATTCAGCCGGCGGGGCGTAACGGAGGCGGAGAGGAGGAGGAGAGCTCTCCGCCCAGCGCTGGAAAAAGGTAAGTTTTTACCCCTTTCCCCTTCCAGAGCCGGGCGGGAGGGGGACCCTGAGGGTGGGGGCACCCTCAGGGCACTATAGTGCCAGGAAAACGAGTATGTTTTCCTGGCACTATAGTGGTCCTTTAAAGTCCCTCATGCACCGAGCACAGTTTATATAAACTACCTTGTACACTGACCACAGTTTCACTAAGCCACTTCCTGATTTATATAAATTACCTCGCACACCAAGCAAGGTTTATATAAACTACCTCATACACCAAGCACGGTTTATATAAACTACCTCACACACCGAGCTCGGTTTATATAAACTACCCCACACACCGAGCACGGCTTATATAAACTTGCTCACACACCGAGCACAGTTTATATAAACTACCTCATACACCAAGCACAGTTTATATAAACTACCCCACACACCGAGCACGGCTTATATAAACTACCTCATACACCGAGCACGGTATATATAAACTACCTCATACACCGAGCACGGTATGTATAAACTACCCCACACACCGAGCACGGCTTATTTAAACTACTTCCTACACCGAGCACGGCTTATATAAACTACCTCATACACCGAGCATGGCTTATATAAACTACCTCATACACTGAGCACGGTTTATATAAACTGCCTCACACACCGAGCACAGTTTACATAAACTACCTCATACACCGAGCACGGTTTATATAAACTACCTCATACATCAAACACGCGTTATACAAAATACCTCATACACCGAGCAGCGATAAAGGGACAGGGACAGTGCACCCAGGCAACTTAAATGAGATTAAGTGGTCTGGGTGCCTATAGTGTCCCTTTAAATATCCCACAAAACTCTCACTTTAGTCAATAACTCTGATCATGACCTTGTGATCTAAATACCCTGTATCAACAGAAAACATATTTGCATATTTGTATTTTATTAAGTTACTTTAAACATTTCTTTGTTACAATATTGTCATCATATCCCTTTGCCAGATCAAGTTCTACATATTAACATTCTCTCTTAATAAGTTCACTTTGCAAATCGTCGAGATACGTCTTTGTAGTTTTCTGGAATTCTCCAGAAAGTGATGCAATATTGTCCGAGGACTCCGAGCCTTATTTGACAATGTTTGTACAGCGAAGGATGCTGAACTAGAGCCAATTCCAGACTGGTTTAATCTGTCATTTCCTCATACAATTTCAAAGTTAATCTGCCTCACAGGAGATATGAAACATAAGCTCTCTTAAGCACACGTGCTAATGTCTCAACACAATTCCTCAGTGTATTTTCACACCTGTAATTGAAAGCACTATGAACAAAGGAATCCTGTTGAGTAGACCCATTCAGGGAGCAGGGGGGCAGCTTACATAAGTCAGGACCTGTTAGTATGTATGTCGGTAATTGTTTCTGTGTAGCCTGTGGCTACTTCAGTTGACCCATTATAACACAGCTGGAAGGCTACAAACCAACACAAGATTTCCTGACAACCACAAAATGGATGAGCCCACAATACTCGCAGATAAGCAAAGCATAATGCAAAAAAAAAATAATCTATATTGTATTATTCTCTTCATAACACATTATCATCCTTCCTGAGTTTCTATATATACAACAAGCTGAGCTTTCTCTATTTTGGACAAATCCGCCTTTATGTCTTGTATTTCCTGTCTATTCCCCCCTTGAAAACACAAGAATTTTCTGCGTTTGTAGGCAGTCTGTCTGTTACAATGTCTTGGGGTTATCCAGTAAAAATGTCCAAATTCCGACAGGAATGGCCACTCTAACATTTACTAAAGCTTATGCCGGTGAGAATTAGGTCAATCCAACCAAATTTAGAGGAATTGGCCAGATTACATTTGGCATCTGGTTTAAAATCAGTGTTTTTTGCATGTGAACCTTGTTTTAAAACCACTAGGGACCGAATGCATCAAACAGGATGCACATTCGCAAATTATCATTCCCTTGTTTTTGTGCAAGAGAATAATAATTTGAAGTACTGTTTGTCCACCAGCAGTGCTTGTAGCCAGCAGGAAAATTGTTATTAATGCGAGACCATCAGGTTAGATTTTCACCCTGAGGAAAGCTGTGACACTGAAACATTGGGGTTTTCTTGCCTCCTGCACTTAGGTCAGTATGCCTGTTATATTATGGGTTTATATTGTGAGCACTTATTACTGTATGTATAGTGATTATTGGTATGTCATTCAATGTTTACATGCCTGTACTGTTATCTGCACTTAATTTGAATAAACTATACCTATCTACTGTATCAATAAATATTTTATGAGCAAATTTAGTCTGGTGTGCTTGGGGTTCTTTGTTTACTACGTTTATGGTTCTGGTAGGGTGTCAGATTTTCCCTTGAAGCACCTGGTAACGTTTGACTGTACTTTTGCCCATACTAACAGTTTGAGTGCTGACTATAACCTTCTATGCGAAACATTTATTACAGGTTCCTTGTTTGTGTTCTCATTAGAATGTAATAAGCAACATGACCTTAAAATACTTAAAGCAATGCGCCCCAGTTAAAAACAGTAGCTGTTATTCACTATTTAATTAATAAAGATAAAAATAAAAAACAAATTGATAATACATATTAAAAATAGCTAGGCTGTAACTGCAGATGAGTTGGGCAATTTTTTTAAGTTCTGCTTTTTTGGTCTAAATTTAGCAATTTGGTTTAGTAAAAAGTATTACAATTCACTACTGATACTGTTATTCGCTTAAGTGTGATATTTTGGCAACTCAAAAGGAATTTCAAAATAGCATAACCACTGTTTGGTCTAAAAAATGAAATTCGCTTTTAATTTCTAAATATTTACAAATTTAGTGCATAACTCTGTTAGTAAGTATTCCTTTTTAATTTTAGGTGATAAGGTCTACTAAAATACCTACAGAAACACACACGCGGTTGGGGTTCAGGATAACAACGAATTGGTTCCAGTGGCCGTGGTAGGCGAAAACGACTTTTCTGACCATTCCTTCTCGCATAGTTGGGCGCTGGGAAGGAGTAGCGGGGTGCTTGGGGTTGTGAAGGGGTCCTCCCAAAACATTCCAGGAATGATGAGGTCACCATGGAAACCACTAGCCAGATATAAATCCAAAGGAATCTAAAGGAACAGTTACGAAGGTATCACTTGGTTGGGCTACTGAGTAAGTACCAGACACAAAGAGTGGTGCATGGACGCCATGGCGCAAGAGATTACTGGGCAGATATGTTTCCTTTCCTTAACCTCCTCTCCATCAGGTGACCTGGAATGATGCTGAAATAGGAACAAACATTGGCATCCAAGTTAAGACTAATACATCAGCCTACATGCCTTAAAAATCCTTACATATTCTTAGTCGTGGTAATCCCAAAACATATAATTTAAGGTACTATTGGCTTAATACAATTAATTACCTTAGATAGTCAATTATACTAATGATGGTATTGAATTACTTGTCTCATTACGGAATGCCTGAGGATAATTGAATTTGTAGTGCAACCCCTAGCTTGCTGACATTCTTTAACTATTTAAAGAATGTCTTAAGAAATTAAACTCTGCTTAAAGAAGTGGTCATGGTGGTAGGAAACTTGAAGCTTGAATCTAGGGAGCTTGAAACTGCACCCTATCACTTTTGCGCAGGGGGCTAGTTGCACTTCCAGCACACATGACTTAGGCAGCCTGGAACAGTTATGTGACTGTAAGTTCTGTGCAAAAATTACATCTGTCGTCAGTGCGCTGACAACAGACGTGTAACGACCTTCTCCCTTTCAGGAAAAGTGTCTGCAAGGGGAAGCTTTAGTGTCTCCTCCCTCCCTACATTTAAAAAAATTTAAAATCCCTTCCCTTCATCCACCCCCACCATCCCCTACCTGGCTCAGAGTGTGCGCATGTGCTCTGAGCCGGTACAGTGAGATTGGCCAGTCAAATGCTTATTCATGAGAAGAATTTGAATGGCCACGATAGGGCACTGGCAAAGTCGGTCGGAGCATCCAGTAAGGGAAGCTTTGCCAGGTCCTTGATTACAGGTCAATTCTGAGCTTATTTTGCAGGTTTATTTGGTAGGAGGTTGTAATGAATAATGCCCAGTAGGGCATTTTAATGTACCAAAAAAAAAGCTTAAAGTAACTCTTTAAGGAGGCATTGACACCATGGCATATAGAAAAATACATACTTTAATATGCTTAGATTGACTATAACTCTCATGATCCAGTTAGACTGCATTCCTCATCACCCTCAACAAACTGCACTTTCTTTATCCAACCTGTCCTCAATTAGACTACTAACAGTACAAGACTCCAATATACTCCAATGGGATATTAATAAAATGTAAACTAGTAAATATTCCTGAAGAATGGAAGAAGATATGCAATCACCATAACACTCAGCCAGCTTGTAATACAACTCCTATCAATCTCACTCAACTTGATCCTGTCGTGAATTAAGAGTTGTGTGCCCAATGTTTCCTGTTTTAACAGTTTATGACTGAGAGTCTTGTCCCCAAATAATACTCATGCCTATATGGGTCTGTAGATTTTAATTAAGATTGTTTTTCCCTGAGGCAATTTATAATATATTAAATGCCCTTTCACCCAGTGGAAGCTGTTACTTTAAATGCCTTAAAATATAAACTTAGGCATAAAGTAAGGAGGGCATAGGTTTTTTTCTTAAAAATTATAACTACGTTTTTACAACACTCATTATGCACAGCTAGAAAAAATTTTAATGTATGGGAACTACAATTCCTAAGATGCTCAGTCACTCTACTGGCTTAACATCATGGGAAATGTTGTTTAGACACATTTACAGTGCCCAGATTTTACATCATTGGCCTGTATTGTGATATGACCGAACCATCTTTATTCCCTGGACCAGAAAATTGCAGACAAATGTTTTAGATATATATTGCATTTCAATCAAATGTCATTATAGCTTAATGTTTTTGTAGATACACAGTATGCAGGGTCTGTTTGAAAAACAAACTGCACATTGTATAATGGAATAATCTGAATACATCGCATTCCCTAGAGCTGTCTTAAAATGACATTAAAAAAAATATTGAATGTATTTTTAATGCTGCCTCTTCTCTAAACAGAAATGCTATTTTTTCAGGATTTGCAAGCTGAATATATTAAACTGACAAAACATTCAATTATGTGTTTTCGCTAGACACCTCATTTGTTTTAGATTCATTCTCTTTATTTTATTATTGTTACAGGAAGAAACAAAAATCCTAAAAATAATACACAATCACTTTCTAGTTGCCACATGTAGAATTAACAAGTTATTATACAGCACAATGATGCTGCTTACTAATGACAAGTGTTAACCCTGCGAAAGGCTACATTTCTTACACTCTGCTAGTTAAACATTCTGTAGTTAAATGAACAAACCCTAAGCCCTCAAATAAGTGGTTTCCAAAAGACAGATCCATTGCTGGTGGAGGAGTACAATCCCCATGAAGAATTTACAAGCCCTAAGCCCACAAAAGGTAGCCCCCCAGCTGCTAAAGACTACAATGCCCATGATGCTTCATAGGAATCTACATTTTGATCATCCCTAGCTCTAGATATTAAATGTATGCAAACTAAAACAATGACATCCTGTACTTACATAGTTTGGTGGACCCAGTTCAGTATCAATTCTTGCTTTTTTTTATTTTGTATATTTTCCAAAGATTTGTAACAGTATCCCAGCTCCCCAAAGAGATACTTGAATACTCTACTCAAATACAACCTTAAGCTTTTCCTCCCCCGGTGTGTATTGAGCATGTTGGTGAGGTCACAGCAAACCTAGCCAATCATAGCAGGGAATGCAAATATCTAGGCAAGCAGCTAGATAGGGCCTGGGGGCTTATTGGGGAATGATAAATGACCACTTCAGAGGTTGGGTATCCTAGGGTTGTGTGGGATACACAGCAAAGATAGCTTTGTTTCTTTGTTGGTTGAACCAGTGTTAATGATCTGTGCTACTCTATCAAGCCATTCCATTTTCATAAATAAAGTGATAAAACATTCTCTTTGATGCTGGTAAAACATTGCATTGCATAGTTATACAACTTGTCCTTTTAGAGACTCTTACTGATTCTGCCAGATCCATTTTAAACAAACCCCAGCTTTTAACCCTTGAATTACCATAAAAGATTTTATACACTAAAGTAGGAACCGCAGACAATTGACGTAAAAATGTATACTTTCAGATTGTGATGTTCAAACGCCTTTAGGCTACACAGAGTCAAAGAAAATTAAGTTCCTCAACGACTGTGGTGTCAACATTATCCATCAGTGGCACAGATTGGCACAGGCTTGGCACAGGCATCAGTGGTCAACGTTTAATATTTCTGTTGTGTTACTCTAAACGTCACTTGATCAAGCTCAGTGCATCGATATCATAAGTATATATATTTTATTAATTAGCTTAATAACTGCTGGATTATATAAAAAAAAAATATGTAGACTGGTTTTATGGTCTACTGATTAATGCATTTTTTTTTTTTTTTTATGTGACCGTTTTTATTTAACGTACACAAAGAAAATGCTTCTGTGTCACTGTGCTGCCCTCTATGCAACAACAAATATGGACGATATGTCTACTAAGAAAGTAATGACTAGAACATTATTAAAATCCTTTCCCTGGGTGAATGTCTTTCGTATGATCTATTCGCTCAGTTTGACTTTATTATTCTGCGTGCAGAGTCTATAAATAATGAAGGACATTGTTCTGCTATAAAGACAAGGGAACCGTATATAAATCATATCTGTGTTACAGTCCATTTCCTAGGTTATTACGTTATAACCTATTTTCAGCTAGATACCCGTACAACACTTTGCTCTAATTCAGTTTAGTGGGCTCCTAACGAGATAGTGTGTCTACAAGGAGAAATATGAACTGGCATTTCTGGACATTTTTAGATCTTGTTTTTTAAGAAGGAAAATAATAAACAAGCCTTTTACGCACATTGCTGCTTGTTGTTGAGTTCACTTCCTGTCCCCGTATGTCACACATGTTTTGTTAGAACTAAATGTTTGTCTTGTTTTTTTTTATTGAACAGCACTGTGGAATATGTTGCTGCTATATATAATTGTAATTCTGTAACTGTCACTTTAAAAATAGTTTGCCATTTTTTAACAGCTACTTACAGAGGCGTAACTAGAAACCACGGGACCCTGGTGCAAAACTGCCATGAAGCCTCCCCCCATACATCTACTCCACGCCACCCCCCATACGTCTATCCTCCCCCCCCACATGTACACAAACAGATACACATGCAGACACACACATTGACACATATACAGAGACACACACATACATACAGACACATACATACAAACACACACACAGAGACACACATACATACACACACACACAGACATATACACACACATAGACAAACACACACATACACACACACACACATACAGTCACACATACATACATACACACACACACACAGTCACACACACACACACACAAACATTCATACAGACACACATTTATACAAACAAATACATACATACAAACACACACATATACAACATGTTTTAGTCACTCTCCTGTTTCCTACCTTTTAGGTGCAGGAGGGTGACTTCCCTGGAGTCCAGTGGTGGCTCAGGCTGATGGGAGTCAGAGTTCCCACTCTGACTCCCTACTCTCCTTCTTCCCACGCATCGCCCGGTGTAAGCTGGGAGGAGTGACTGGGGCAGTCACTTCCTCCCAGCTCTGACATCATCAAAGGGGGCCCAGTCAGTGTGACCAGGAAATTCATTGCCATCGGGTGGCCCTAACAGGATGGGCCACCCGATGGGCCCCTTCAATGCGGCCCCAGTGGTAAGACCGCGCGGGCCAGTGCCACGTTACTTAACCGGTGGGCACCGCGGTCGCAGGGGTCCACAGGGCGGCCGGCCCTCTGGAATGACAGGCCCGGTTGCAGCTGCAACCACGGCGACCGTGATAGTTCCGATAGTTTGTATAGTGCCAACTTATTCTATAGTGCTTTACAAACTTACAAATATTGACAGGAACAGTAGGTTGATGGGGACCCTGCTTAAACGAAGTAACAGTTACTACTATTATTTATAAAGCGCCAACAATTTCTGCAGCGCTGTACAATAGGTGGACTAACAGACAGGTATTTGTAACAAGATGAGTTGGACGCACAGGAACAGAGGATATAGAGAGCCCTGATGAAACAATCTTACATTATAGTTTCACATTCCTACCCAAGTGTCCAGACCGCAACTTCAATCATTCAATCTGAGAAATATATGTTAACTAAGTCTGCAATTCTGCTTTAAGGGACACTATAGGCACCAAGTCTACTTTAGCTCACTGAAGTAGTCTGGGTGCAGTGTCCCTATTGCACTTAGTGCTAAGTTCCAGAGAACTACAATGTTAACATTGCAGCATTAAGTCTGCCCTCTGTGGATGTCTACTAGACAGGTACTGGAGGCGCTTCCTGACTGTTGACGTACTTTTGGTCCAATAACTGACGCTGGACGTCCTCACGCTGTGCATGAGGACATCCATCGTCAGCTATTTTCCAATAAGAAAGCATTGATTCAGTGCTTTTCTATGGGGAGACCTAACGTGCACGAGGCACTCGCTGAGCATTAGCGCCCGCTCATCGAGGGACGTCTGTGGAGGCAGAGCCACGACCAAGCGCCAAAGGAACATCGGCGCTGGGATCAGGTAAGCATTTAAAGTGGTTTTAACCCTTTATTTACAACTGCTGGTGGTGGAGTGGGGGATGCGGGGAGGGGGGGGGCAGAGGGAGCTATAGTGCCAGGAATACAGCTTTGTATTCCTGGCACTATAGTATCCCTTTAAATGGTATATTGACTAGTTCTGCAATTCTGTATTGACCATATTTTGGGAAAGTAAGGTCTATGATTAGCTAAGACATCTCAAGCATTTCCTGGTGAGCACTATAGAATCTGCATGTCCCAGCTCGAAAGGGAAAATGCATATTTATTTTACTTTTAAAGGTAAATATGTTTTCTATTTTTGTTTTTAATGCATTTTATCTTTCAACCTAAAATGCACTCTATAATAGGTGCAGTAGGTATTAGATACAGCCAGGAATTTTTGTTGTTGTTGTCAAAATAAGTATTTTAAAAGTTCACACAAACGACATATTTAACACAGAAAGAAAATGTTTTCTTTGTTACCATTGACAAGAAAATTATTTAAGAAAATAGACCCATTTACAAAATGTTCCTTTCATTAACTCTACTCTTAGAATGACTGCCAGCATGGAGCATGAATTAAAATAAATATAAGATGTCTCATTGAGTTTAAGGTACCATCAAGTAGCCTACAGTTAAATAATGCTTAAGATAACATAAAATATGTACTATAAATCGTGTTATTTTATCAGCAGAACGCTTGTAATCTGGGTTCTGGGGAAGCAGCGGTCTAAATATTCACATAATGTAATAATATAAAAAATTTAAATAGAAAGTCTATATTTACCTTTCAAAAATGTAACAATGTCCTGGTCTATTTATGCTATTGTTACGCAAATTAAAGGTACTTATTTTAACAACCTCAAAAGGACGGGAAATCTCCTGAAAATAAAACTGCAATTGTAGCCTTTAAAGTGAAACTGTGATACTGTCAAAAATAGTGGGACACTAAAGGCACCATAACCACTTCATGAGCCGTGGGATGATGAAGTGGTTATGGTGCCTTAAGTGTCCCTCTCAAACCTATTTTTAGTGCTCCTTCTGATTAACCCTTGCTCCACAGGGGCAGCCATCTTTAGTCCCCTTTGATCTATTAAGGCCATGCACATTCCGAAGGTCTGAAAATTGAGATGACTTATGCTTGCGTAAACACACAATAGCTTTTGATTACATGAATGATCTTTGGTCAGATAAACTGTGCTTTCCTATCAAAGCAAAATCAAAGATGGCTTCCCTCGAAGAGCAAAGGTAAGAAAGAAAATGCACTAAAATGAGGTATTCACTTATATAGATACATCACAAAATAACACACACCGAGCATGTAACGCTTATAATATTGTATTTCAAATAATAATGAATTATGATCATTTTCCTTTAACATTTAGCTCTCACCAACTAGAATCCCATCACAGCAAAACAGAGAGTCTTCCTATTGGCTACAGTTTTAGGGACACCTTAACAATAAATATTAAATAGGAAGTCATTATTTTGAGAGTCAACCAGGGCAGTCTATTTATAGTGACAGTGCGTCCTTGTGAGTCGGGGGGAAAAAACACCAATTCAATTTGGTCGGAGAGTTTGTCAAACTCAAAAATGTTGTCCTAAACTTTGTGAGCCCCCTTTAAACAGAGGGCACTGATCTTAAAGGTATCTAATTTTTTTCCCAAAAATATTTTTAAATGTGCATTTACAATATATATCACAAAACAGCTAGTTCTGCGTCTCTCTCAAAAAAACTCATACATCAGATAATTTCTTAATAATTTTAATGTATGTATACTGTTCCTAATTAATAAAGACGGTATGACATTCTAAAACCTTCTCCTACAAAGCAAATACTGATTTATTGTAACACTACACCAGGCAAAAACAGTGTAATCTCAGGAGAAGGGCTAATATATCTAAAAGTGACAGCTCCGAGCATTGCTCCTCACACTATAAAGTAAAGAAAAGAAAATGTAGGTTGAAAATATTCGTAGCAATGACAACATTAATCAGTGCTGTAGATCGTAAGTACAAGAGACACTTGCAAGGTTACACACTAACAGGTTTAGTCAATGAAGTGTAAAATTTCAGAACTTCAAAGTGAAAAAGTCAGCTATTTCAGCCTACAATTAAAAAATTACTTTGAATTCACTTAGAAAATTCAGGTTTTTTCGTATTCATTTACCGAAACATAAACAAAAGTCCTACATACGAAAAAGAAACGAAACGGCCAATGCCGAATGCATTGCCTTTTCATTTCAGTTCTTTCGTTTATTGGACAAACTGCGCATGCAAAAAAAAAAAAAAAACACAATGAGGGAACCGGCAGCGTTACCAGCTTCCTCCTGGTAATAAAAAACGATTCGACCCCCCGCCCCACATTAACCTATGGGGGTCACTATGTTTTTGTGAAGCTTTGTTGTAAATGTCAAACTCCTGAAAAGCAGGGACACATGAATTAAGGCAGGCAATACAGACTGTCACTCTAAAATAGGGACAATTAAGAGGTATGGAGAAATGTTATATTTATATTTTATTGGAAATTTTGTCTGCAGGGCTCATTATGATAGATTATATATATATATATAACGCAGTCCATGAACATTTAGAGATTAATGTGAAGGTTCAACATACAGATTAGTCTCACATTTATAAGTATTTCTAGGAAAACAAACATAATCACTAAAACAGGGATTGAGGGGAAATTGTATGAAATTTACAAAATTTAGGTCATAATAGCTGAGGTGGAAAAATTAAACAATGATTTTGATTTGGTTATTCGGGCCTTGAGTTTGCAAATTCCTTGTCAGATCTTCACAATTAACTTGTGACTACATTCCAATACATACAGCAAACATAGGACTTGCATTATAAATATCTTCTAAAATTAGGCTATAATTTGTGGCGATGGGGTGCTGGCCCAGGGATGTCTGACGTTTAAATCTTGCACATTGTTCTATTGTTTACATTGGCTGTCTGACCTTATCAGCACTGCAGAATCATAACTCCAAAGTGTCCCTATTTAAGAGGGACAGTCCCTATTTTGGACCCAAACCTCTCTGTCTCTCTTTTTCAGTAGCTCCACATTTCTTGTTTGTCTGTGTATATAACAAAGCTCCACAGCAATACTACTCACAATAATGATCCTTCAACGGCAATATATTTGTTTAGAAATTACTCTGTGAAAATAAGATACATTGTTACTGTTCTAAATTACATTTTAATTGCATAAATTGCTATTAGTAAGTTACTTAAAATATTCAAGATATCCCAGCCCGGCCACACTCCCACTCACGTCCCTAAAATTAAAATGGCTGCCTTTGGCCATCAGAAATGTTGGGAGGTATGCAAACTTAACCTTTGCATGAAGCTGTTAGCTCAAAGGGCTAATGTTACATTGCATTGAGAACTCAGACAGGATTATGTGTCAGGGATATCTCTGAGTGGTCCCTGGGACCCTCTGGGGGTTTATTATTGACTTAACACTTCCTTTACAAGGTGAGAGGTTACTTTCAATGTCTGGAGCATGACACAAACTCCCTACCATGGTTTCTCTTTGACAACATGCTAACATTTTATCTTTTCTTTCATACTGTTTGCCTACTCCTCCACCTCCAAATGCATTAGCAGCTGATAATGCGGCTTTTAAAGAAAGTGGAAGCATAGGCACTAAAATGCTGGGATGACTGGCCTTGACTGATGCATGAGTGACATCTCCATAGAGAGAGTGTGCAGAGAAAGCAGTTGAATACACATTTTTAAATCAGCTTAGCGTGAGAACCTTGGGGAGGAAAAAAAATAATTTTTTATGTTTTTTCTTCTACAAGGCTATAGAAGGTAGGTGTAATGAAACAAGGTATATTGGAGGAACACCTGGCTCTTTGGTTGACAGAGCTTTAAAACAGAGCTATGCACTTCGGTTTAAACCCCTATTTAGTCAGCTTGACAGATATGTGAGATGTTAGACTGCAGGGAAAGGATCCTGTTACAATAACTATTTCAATAAGCTGAAGTGGCTATGGTGCCTAGAATCCCGCTTTCAGAGATTAAAGCAACCCCTGTAAGGGGGAAATATATGGATCGTCTCTGAGTCTCTTACATTCAATTATGAGGTCAAGGCAGACACCTTGCGCACTAGCCTCCGAATGCTACCCTGTAGGAATCAAGATCTCAGCTAGGGGAGGAGAAATGGCTACGGCAAATTATTTTTTTATTGCATCTGGGGGAGGGTCTCTATAATCGAAATAGCTAGTATAAGGCTAGCGCTAGGAATACATATTTGTATTATTAACACTACAGAGTTCCTGTAACAACAACAACAAATATGCACCCTCGAGGGGTTTTTGATAACATCACAAGTTGAAGGTTACAGACCGCTAAGTGAATTGCTGATGCTAATACAAGATACTTGTGTAATTAACCCATTATGTTCAATAGGGACATAGTGTTTCTGTAAGATATTCAAACTGAATTTTCAGGATTTGCTCACATACGTATTTGTTGTGGTAGCAACTTTACTATGTTATGTTTTAGTTACGAGTTCCTATTTGTACTTTAATTGGTGTAATTGATTAACCCCATAAGGAAACAACTTCAAAAGCTTGTCTTACCTTTAAGGACACAAGCCATTTTTGCTTTTTGCTGTTTGTGTTCAAACGCAATTTGCATCTCTATCATTTATTGCACCAACACATATTATATACTGGTTTTTTTAGAGAGCAAAAAGGGCTTTGATGTCTATATACATAGATAAATTCTTATTAATTATAAAAAAAAATGCCTACCCACCCCATCTAGCAAAATATATAATTTTTAAATATTTAAATTAATTATAAATAAAAGTTAATCCTCAGGGGTTAAAAAAAATCAGATCACAGTATAACACTGTAATCTGTAATTTGATTACTGTAGGCAGTGATCAACTGGCAGAGAAGGGGTTAATTTTTATTAGGACTGGGTAAAGGTGGGTGTGATTTTTTTAAAACCTTTTTTAAACATTTATTTAAAACTTTTTTTTACTTTTTAGAGCTTTTTTTAAAAAACATTTTTTAATGTTAACCCCTAGCTAGCCTAATACCAAATTCCCCAATTCCCCACAAACTTCCTCCCACCCCAGTTAGCTAAATATACAATTGAAAAATATTTTAATTAATTAGTAGAAATAAATGTAACCTCTGAGGGTTAAAAAATAATCAGATCACAGTAAAATGTAGTCACTGCCAATTGATCACTGTAGTCAGTGATCATCAATTGGCAGGGAAAGGGTTAATTGTATAAAAGCAGGGGAAAGGGGGTGGGATTTAACTTTAACTTTATTTTTTAACAGGGAGAAGCTCACTGCTGATCCGTCTCCCTGCACTTCACACTGACCACAGAAGCACAGGGAGTTGGATCAGGAGTCCCTGCAGCACATGTGCTCCCTGTGCCTGTCAGAGCAATCACAGCTGCAGGAACAGCATGATTGGGTGCTCTCGGTCTGCATCGAATACCGAGGCAGACAGGAAGAGTGGTAACCCCGCCACTGCCGCAATCTCGGCGATCTGGGGTTAACTTTAGTAAATGACGGAATATTCCCGTCATGCGTCCTTAACGCAATGACAAACATGACGGAATTTCCATCTAGCGTCGTAAAGGGGTTAATGAAGAATCATTTATTATTGTTGATTTTATGCATCATCAAGTCAGGGGGAGGTATTTGTGGTTTTGTTCTGCTCATGTGCTAACACATGAGCTATTGATCATTAGAAGGAAGAACATTTTTATGTCCTTAGAGGTGTTCAATAGCTAAGTTTTCAAAGGATCCATTAACGTCTATAACTCCCTCTTTTGCGCGATTGCATACTCACCAATACTCAGTAACCCATAAAGAGGGACATTGGTGGGTGGTTAAAGGTTTGTGGGCCAGTGATGTAATTACTACCCCAAGGAGGAGACCCCTGTTTTAGTACTCTCTGCAGGGTCCTAGTGTTCTGAGCATAGTGCGAGCACATCTAATAATGCACTCATTTATGCTTTTTGCGGACAGGTCCCTGGTGTCCCTAAAAGTGGAGCATCAGGGAAATAAGGTAGGAGAGGGCCCTGTAAACAGGATTGTTCCACCGGAATCAGGAATGTTGGGAGACATAGGATTATGAGCACTGAAACTTGAGTGTTTAACATAAACATTGTATGCACCCATCCTACACCCTATCCCCCTCCCAAAGTCGGTAGAATTAATATGCTAAAGAAAAGAGAGAAGTTTGTTAATCAAGGTTGAATCCTATATAATTATTGATTAAGAAAAAATGTTGTTTCCTGCAGTATATAATAAATACATTTTCTAATGAGAAAAAAAAGAATCTATTTCTGGCTATAGCTTAACAGTTACCTAGAAGTTCACATAATCAGTAAAGAAAGGACAGAAAGAAGCAAATTAGTTCCTAAAAGCATTGTTACAGATTGCAAGTGAAGCACATTAGCAGAGATTAATGAGGGTTTGTCAGGTGAGGAGCAAGAAATCCTTTGGTGGAATAACAGCCTTTCTTAAGACAAAGTGCAGCTCTGTTATCCAAACTATGTTATGGCTTTCTAAAATGCTGCTGTCATTCAGTTCAAGTGGACCTAGGCATGCTTATGTGGCTACGCCTTGCAGTCTCCATGCACCTTTCTTCGTATGTCAGCCAATGCAGATATAGCTAATTAGTGCACCCCATACATAAAACATCTGCGGTCCTCACCGGTGGTGCAATGGAACAGCTGGAACCAATGTTTTCATCCACCAATCCTTGAACCTCTTGGACTTTAGCCCGCACTTGTACAGACACCAGATAAGGTCCAATTAGCAAGGAATGTCGGGTGACTTTTCATCTTCTAGACCTGAGAGTTTTTGTAAAAACACACTTGTTTCCATAACGAATTAATGGTGTGCTGAGTTCAGAGATGCTAACAGGGACCGAATAGGCCTCCAGCCTCAAGACAGATGAGACTGCCATGTAAAACCTTGACCTTTCATATGTCTGTTTGCTTAGGCATGTGCAGAGAACCTCTCCAGTAATTAGATCGTTAAGTCTCCAGGAGAAGAATTCTAATCACAGTGACATTTCTCAGGGCCATAGAGATGCATTCCTTACCTGTGAACTTGCAGTTTTTGGGAGCAAAGATAAATTAGAAGACATTTTTTGTTAGGAATAAATTCATCAAACAAAACATTTTTGTCTTACGTGAGAAATGATTAGTATGTTTGTTTCAGAGGTAATGATGAATAAGCCTTGTTTAATGGTGTTGTATCCCATGACCTAACGTAATAAATATATCTGATCGGACAGTGCAGTATTACAACAAAATGTAGGATCTCAAAACACTCCTTGACAATGGAATAAAATGATGAAATGCATAAATTGCTAAATATTGGTGTGTTATTTGACCTGTTACTTTTGCGTTTAAATTACTAAACTAGGTGACGTTCTATTCTTTGTTTTCTCATCTAGCAATGAGTCTTTGCAATATAACGGAATAAATGTGTTAAGATCAGTGACACAATGAGGAATGAACTGGCAAAATGATCATTATTATTATATATTAAAATTTATATAGCGCTAACATATTCCGCAGTGCTTAGGGTACCTTGTCCCTTGTACCAGAACACCTGGCTAGAACTCCCATCTAGTCCAGTAGAATTCCTTGATGATGTTTACTTTTAACCCATGATTAATACTTATTTCCTTTGTTTAAGCCTAATATAAGAAAATCAGGCATTGTTTAATACTAGGGCAAAGTGAGTATTTTGTAATTCTTTGAATGGCCGAGGGTGAGAATTTCCTCAATCGCCTTCCTCTCCTCTGTGTCTAAAGGGTTAACTGGATCTCCCATGCTGCTCAATCTAGCCCAAACTGAGTCGCGGAAGAAATGCGGACTTCTTGCTACAAATGTCATGATGACAATTAATGGCTGGAATTTGCTTTGAATTTAAAGGGACAGTAGTTGTTCCTCACTCACCCCATCCATGCATCATAATTTTTTTTCTTAAATCAACAAAGGGCACAATCATTAAAGATGAAGCACATTTTACCAATTCACACTGAATGTCACAAATGCCATTTACACGTTTTATAAAAAAAAAAAATTTCTTTCTTTGTTTTGCTTAAACATTAGTACATTTCCCTTTTCCTTGTGAAGAGGGACAGAAGGCCCTGTCTCCAGGGAACGGTACCTGATATTCCTAATGGAATCTGAGTTCTGGATGGAGTTGTAAGGGCATCTGTTCCATTATCTATAAGAGACAGATGCTGGAGGATATTGATGTTACAGATTAATATGTGAAGCTACCAATATGTTGCATATTAAGACTAAATAAACGCTGGAGGCAGGTAAATGGAAAGCAATGATTTGTCCATCCCTTCCTTGTACACTTGGATGAGCACACACTACAGTAGTTATAGATATAACACAGAAAATGATACAACTGGATGAGTGAGCTAAACTAATGATGTACCTGGCAATCTTTATATAGCAGGAGCTCTTAACCTTATTTTAAACCAAAGAATACATATAGCATTTCCTTTTCAACGCCTATATTAACCCTTTAAGAACCACAATAAATCAGCCGTTAAAAATCAAATATCAAAATGGAAGGTCACACTCATCCCACATTGCCAAGGCTTCAGAGATCTGCAAATGGTATATTAGCAAGGAAAGCCCAGTTAGTATACATCTTTAGGGTCAGATGATTTCTTTAGACCTGAAAGCGGCATCCATGAAAGAGTGAAAAATGATTTAGTGCAAATATTGATATTTGTCGACACATTTCTAGACTTTGTTAATTATACTTTCAGAACAAAAAAATTCAGAGTAAAGACAATTAGAAAATATTCTGCATATGAAGACGTTAGGAAGTTATAACTGTAAGGGTGTGATTGTGATATCATTATACAGGTCACTGATATGGCCATAACTACGTAACTTGTATACGGTGTATGAACTACACTACAGCATCAAACAATGTAAACAATTACAGTTTCCTCATGTGCTGATTGCCTTCAAAAAGCTTGGTCCTTAAGGGGTTAAGCAGTGCACAAAACATTCAATGGATTCAGACACAATCACTTAAGACATTCGTGTTTGAAAACCACCCACAAACTTCAATTAGAGCGCTCACTAAAAGTTTACAGAATCCAGACAATAGTGACATGTCGTGTCTCCGCATCATTTTAACTTTATTTTATTTTATTTTTTTGGCCAAAAATCTGCCATTCCTGCAAATGATCTAACGCTCCCGAGTTAATGTTCGGCACCATGTGTGAAAAATCGTTTATTCAGCATGATGAAACTGTGAAAGAAAGGTGCAGTGTGTCAAAACTGCTCGCTTTGAAACCTAGATCTCTAATGACAGCTGCACATTCTGTAACGGTATAATAATAAATCTTTATAAAATAAGGAAAAGCTTAAGAAATTCAATTACGCATGTTGGCAAAGTAAAAAAAAAATGGAAGAAAAAGCGGATTTTAAATGACAAGTTAAGTGCCTTAGGGCTGTTCCATCAAAACAAGGTGTATTTATGTGTTTCAAAGAATTCCTCACATATCGCAACACTTGCAGATGTAAAACTCTAGATCTAGACTGTATATTTAAATTGCAACCAGACACAACTTTATCAAAATCTTAAGGGATCACTAAAGGGTCAGGATCACAAACATGTATTCCTGACCCTATATTGAAAACCCACCATTTAGGTGGTTTGCCCCCCCTCTGCCCCCTCAGAATGGGTTAAAACTCACCTTATTTTCAACTCTCAACGGGTCTGCCAGCGCTGGCCCCGCCCCTTGGTGACAACATCTAAATTCCCATGGGGAAAGCAGTGGATTGGCTAAAATTGACAAGGTGGCGGGGCCAACCGCCGTTTTGGCCAATCTGTACCTCCTCATAGAGATGCATTGAATCAATGCATCTCTATGAGGAACATTCAGCATCTCCATGCAGAGACACTGAACGGCACTGCTGCTTACTGTGCAGCACTGAGCCAGGAAGCCCCTCCAGTGGCCATCTGAGGAGTGGCCACTTGGAGGTGTCCCTAAAGGCAATGTAAACACTGCCTTTCCTCTGAAAAGGCAGTGCTTGCATGAAAATGCCCGAAGGGAGCTATTGTACTCACCAGAACAACTACATTAAGCTGTAGTTGTTCTGGTGACTATAGTGTCCCTTTAACTGTATTATGCTCAAAAGCAAACATTCCTTTTACATTCTGTTGCAATTTTTAGTAAACTGTGCAGCTAATAATGCCTTCAGGGTCCTCACAAATACCTATAAGCAAGCGTTTTTATTTATGTAATTTTGCCACGCCTACTGTACATGAGATTTTTTTTTCTTTTATATTAACATTTCAGATCCTGTGTGGAAAAAAATGCTAGATAAAGGACACTGTATACTGTCTAAAGCTTTGCGTTTTTCAAATACTTTCATATTGTTTGGACTGCCTCAGTTAAGCCCAGCACTGCAGGGCAGGGCTTAGTATTGTTTGGACTGCCACAGTTAATCCTGCCATCCTAACTCTACCAACACAGGTGTTAGATTGTACCAGTATGGATATATGAAATAGCTTTTTTTTTTAAATTAAGATATATTGTCCTCGTGTTTTATTTTCTTCATGATAATACTTTATTCAATAACTTGATTTATTTTAATGTTTCGACATTTTCTCTTCATCCATCCTTGAAACTACACAACTAAGATTTGAAAGCCCCTGGCTGACAAACACAAGATTTGTATTTCAAAAAACAGCTGGGAGGGGAGGGGGTGTTGCAGAATACCTAACAGTGCCAAGAGGTACAGCAACCTTGGTTGAAATGACTATAAATTACAAGATATGTCAAAATTCCTCTTAAAAACTGAGGTGCATTCCTGGCACTCCGAGGCTCTGGTCACGTTTGGAGATGCAATCGAAATGGTCTAGACATTCCAACGAAAATAAGATAACATAATGGCTCTCCTGTCTCCATGGAATACAACTTGCACAGTGGCCGGTAAAGTTGGTTCTAGTTGAAAATTGCAGATATATTTTGACATTTTTCCCTCCTCGCCAATGTTTCATGTGGCCCAGAGCTCCCTCACTTAGTTGACAACTTTCTTAACCACATATCAATTTCTTGTGTAGTACAAGAGATCTCTTTGTGTGGCCTCTTAGGTGTGTTCATTATGCCTCGTCCCTACCTTGGCACAATTGTATCAAATTCCTTTTAATCTACAGCCAGAACGAATCGATCTATCCAGGATTTACTCTTGGAGTCTTCATTGATGAATATGACTTCACACATAAATCCAGGATGGATCGATTTGTTAGGCTGTAGATTAAAAGGCTTTTGCTTCATTCGTACCAGCTGACTCCCCAGGTAGATCCCGGATGGATCGATTTGTTCGGGCCAAGAGTATAAGGAATTTGATTCGTTCGTACCAGCTGAAGAGGCTTTATCACATGCATTAAGTAATTACCAGTCAGAATAAGTTTTTTGCATTGAAAACCAGGCAACAGTGATAAAACTCTCACAGAATTCTTTACAGCCCAAATAGCTGAATTGGATAAAATATCTAAGTCATATGCTTCAGGTTCAGCTACTTTGGCCAAAAATGTTAAATATTCACTTTGCATTTCCACTTTAGTCAGTAACCCTTTCAAGCTTATAGCCTGCAATAAGAGTTAAAGGTCATTAAAGGGACACCCCAGGCATCCAAACCACTTCTTCCCATTGGAGTGGTCTGGGTGCCAACTCCCACTACCCTTAACCCGGAAGTGTAATTATTGCAGTTTTCATAAACTGCAATATTTACCTTGCAGGGTTAACTCCTCCTCTAGTGGCCTACTAGACAGCCACTAGAGGGCACTTCCGTGTTTATAAAACATGAAAAGTGTGCTATAACGTCGCTGGACGTCCTCACGCTATGTGAGGATCTCCAGCGTTGCTGAAATCCCCATAGGAAAGCATTCAAAGCATTTTTCAATGCTTTCCTATGGGGAGGTCTAATGTGTGAGCGCGGCATTGCCGCGCATGCTCAGTAGGTCTCCCCCGCCAGATGACGTTGGGCGGGGGAGGAGCGTGGGCGGACCCTGACCCAGCGCGGAGGGACATCGGCACTGGATACAGGTAAGTCACTGAAGGGGTTTTAACCCCTTCAGCAACTTGGGATGGGGGTGGGAGGGAGAGGGACCTGCAGTTCCAGGAAAACTGTTTGTTTTCCTGGCACTGGAGAGTCCCTTTAACCCCTTATAGACCAAACTTCTGGAATAAAAGGGAATCATGACATGTAATACATGTCACGTGTCCTTAAGGGGTTAAGTGGTATATTTTACAGCAAAGCAATGTTGAGTACATGTGCTGGCTCTAAAGCAGATCTACTTTTGGCATCTGATAACTAAGGCAAGAGAGGCAAGTTTATCCATACGACCTTAAAGGGACTCTCCAGTGCCAGGAAACCACTGCAGGATTCTGCAGTGCCCCCCTCCCTCCCGCCCTTCAGCTACTTACCGAAAATCCAGTGCCGATGTCCCTTGGTGCTGGGTCAGGCTCTGCCCACACTCCTCCCCCGCCGTCAGTCGGCGGAGGAGGTCTAATGTGCATTCGCTGCAATGGCCCCGCGTGTGCATTAGACCTCCCCGTCAGAAAGCATTATTCAATGCTTTCCTATGGGGAAAATCTGATGCGGGAGTTCCGTGAGGACGTCCAGCGTCGGATAACAGATCAAAAGTCAGTTATGAATCTGGAAGCGCCCCCAGTGGCTGTCTGATAGAGGGCAGACTTAGAGGTGCAATGTAAGCATTGCAGTTCTCTGGAACTCCGTTGTTTTACATTGCAGCACTAAGTGCAATAGGAGCACAGCACCCAGACTACTTCAATTAGCTGAAGTGGTCTTGGGTGCCTGGAGTTTTCCATTAAGTCATAAAGTACATTGTAACCCATTTGTTGCTGAATCCAATCAGTAGAGAAATCAGAGTATCTAAAGTTTTTGTAGAACTTTCCCAGCGAAAAACTCTTTATCCAATATTTCCTAAGCTGTATAAAATGCAAATCACTAATAAAACAGGAAACAGTACATTTTTATAAATTTTAAAAATATGCACTACATTTGAATCACACGTAATTATGTTTTTATCTTGCCTCCTAACTGTTTTTGGATGGGGTTTTCCAATCTGGAACTGGAGTCTTCTCACACCAGAAACAGAAAAATGCAGGAAAGTGGACCAGTGCCATGGTGCATTAGATTGAGCCCATTTAGCCCCTTCAGGAGATCTATGTACATTTCATTGGAAACATTGGCTCTCACAGCAATTAGTTCCTAATAGGAGAGAAGTTGATTCTAATTTGAGGAAGTTCAGATCAGTGGAAATACTGCCTCTCACTGGAGACTATTGGTATCACTCGCCCTGCTGTTTCTTTCTGGATGTAGTAGCTACAACATGAGATACTGACTTATACTGTATTGTCCCAGTTACTAAGATACTATTTGTCAGTTGTGATAGCGCAGGTCATCACTGGAGATATGTTCAAATTGGAGGTAGTAGTATAATAAAAAAAAAAAATCTAACCTATCAATGGTGATACTGGGTTTAAATGAAGAAAGTACCAAATCCAGGCAATACTGGTTCTTACTGGAGATAGCACTTATAACTGGAGATACCGGTTCGCACAGGCAATAGCCCCTTTTATTTAACCCCTTAATGACCAAACTTCTGGAATAAAAGGGAATCATGACATGTCACACATGTCATGTGTCCTTAAGGGGTTAAAGTGAACTTATTCTGGAAAAAATGAACTTGCCTAAAATCGCTCCCATATACATTGAATTTACCATATATCACAAAGACATCCCCAAGCAGGGCAAATGACGTCAACATTCTAGCTTTGTTGCTGGTAGTGACATCATGTTGCCCCATTCGTATACTTCTATATACTATATATTCCATTCTATACAGTATATACCGTATAGAATTATACTTCTATATACTCTGTTTCATATATTTCTAGCAGCAGCTAGGGAGTTTCCATAGCAACCACAGCACATGAGCTGTGGTTGCTGTGGGAGGGGAGCAGAGGGGCCTCGTGTGGGAGGTCTTTTCTGCTCTCCCTTGTCAGTCAATGACTCAGCATGCCAAGGCATTGACTGACAGCTTAGAGAAAAAATATTTTTAAATAGGTTTTTCTCCTGATCTATATGTTTGCTGGCAAAACTGCAAGCACAGTGTATAGATAAAATCTTATGCTAAATCTAATGAGCATAATAAGTTGTTTGGAACATGACAGGTGCCCTTTGATAACTTGATATAGTGATTCTATCTGGACGTAAAGACCACATTAAAATAGCCTACAATAAGAAATGAACAGCCTTTATGTAAGTTTGAAAATAAATATAACATTTCCAGGTCGATTTTACGTTTATCCTTTGTAGCTTGAGTATGCGGTATTTATTTGAGTATACAATATTTTTTTCTTCTTTTTATTTTTTATACAGCAAATATTTGAGAATAGCATTTATGATTTATGCCACACTGTATCAAAACTCCTAAATGGATTAATCAATGCTCCGAATGAAAGAATTAAATAAGCTCCTCTATGAACAAGAAAAGAAAATAATAACGATAAGTTCTGGTAGAAGGGTAAGTCCTAAAGTTTCAGCAGAATATCAGTAGACAAAGGAATATTAGCCTTAAAGGGACATTAACAATGTGACCTTATGAATGAACAGTTACCATTTCAGATTTGCAAACTCCATTACAATTTTAATGTAAAACCTTGCTAAGATTTGGACAAAACAAACCTTGATATGGACCAATCACACCATTGGCCCTGGTGTGACTGCATTTTCAGCCACTAAAAAGTCTCTGCATTACATTACCCGAGACTGAACTCCCTTGACAGCTACATAAGTATAGTGCAAGTGTAGGCAAACTTTGGCACTCCAAAATGTTGTGAACTATATCTCCCATAATGCTCTACAACTATAATGAGAGAAGAGCATTGGGGAAGATGTAGTCTACAACATCTGAAATGCCAATGGTTGCCTACCCCCGGTGTAATGTGTGGCAATTATCCAGATTATATAAACTGTAATCACGCATGTAGAGGGCGTCTCTAAACCAGTAAACCCATTGGAACATTAATTTAACAAATATAACCTTGCACCGACAGGCATACAGATACACATTCAAAGACCTAACAGAGGCACACAGACACGCACATGCACAGGCAGAAACACATATGTAAATGTACAAGCATGCAGACACACAAATGCACAGAGAGAAATACAGACTTGCCTCTACACAAATGCACACATGAATGCACACTCGAGCAGCACACATACTGTATGTACACATGCATACAAGTAGTCTCACACAAAGCAATAAATATGCAAATGCACACATAGGCACCCTTACGCACAGACATGCTTAGAGAACCAGTCAAATGGGTACACACAGACACACTCATGCACAGAAAAACATATGCCTTCAATTTTGTGTCTCCCTTCCAATTCCTCTCCACGTTTATACCTTCCATTCCATCCCACCATTCAGTTCTGTGTCTCTCTCCTCTCTCCCCTCCTTTATCTTTCTCCCCATCCGCTGCCACTTTTGTGTTTGTTGCGCCACAGGTACCCCACACATTTCTTCCTTACAGCCTTTCCTGGGTTTTACTTAAACAGTGGATTGTGGTGTTTTGAAAATGATTTGCAAAATAGCCGATCTTAAAAATCTCCAATGTCCCTATAGTTACAGTTTTACTATTTTAGCCAACAGTGTGGAGTTAAATTCACAACAATTCACTGTTTAGTAAATAAACCCTCTAGAATGTTGACACAGTAAAGAATTCAGTATGCAATTTCACCCCTCAGTGTCAATGTGAATAGAAGTTATGAGTGCAGTGTGCTTTATGACCATTCCGGTTACTGGTGGTGCTGTTTACTTATCTATTGAAAGCAAACCTCTAGTGACTGTTGTATTAGGATACTGTACTGTAACTGTGATATCATTGAGAGCTCCATACAGACATTATTAGCAGTGGGGGAGGAGGGGGGGTGCATTAATGTAATATTCAAATGTTTTTCCAGGCAGATGTACAATAATAAAGTATTTATCAATTCATATTTTTATTATACTATAGCATGGGTCAAGTCCTGGGTAAAAAAGTGTGGGAACTCACCCTAGATCCACCCCCCCTCCCCCCTCCTCCCCACTGAGTAAGGGCACGGAGCTGAGTAGGGGGACATGGGCTGAGTAGAGGGACAGGGGCTGTGGAGAGGGACAGGGCCTGAGTAAGGTGACAGGGCTGAGGACGAGGGACAGGAGCTTAGGAGATGGGGATAGGGACATGGGGACATGAGGAGGGGGACAGGGACTGAGGAAGGGGGACAGTTACTGAGGAAGGGGGACAGGGACTGTGGAAGGGGGACAGGGACTTAGTAAGATGACAGGGCTGAGGACAAGGGACAGGAGCTTAGGAGATGGTGAGAGGGACATGGAGACATGTGGAGGTGGACAGGGACTGAGGAGGGGGATAAAAACAAAAACTAAAGTGCCTTCCCCCCTCCCTGAGTCTTACCTTAGGCCAGGGAGGGGTGGGCAGCAGCCAGGATACAGCAGCAGCAGTCAGTCTCTCCGGATGATGTCAGGAGGATGGGACGTGACTTCCTCTGCTCTTCTCCCAGACTCCCCAGTGGTCCTGGGAGAAGAGCAGTGGAAGTCACACCCCCTCCTCCTGACATCATCAGGAGAGGCCGGTCGACTCCACTGGCTGCAGGGAGAGAGGTGAGTTTAGAAATCCGAGTCCCCAGCTTTCGGATTTGTGCTCCCCCCTGCTCTGGCGGCCCCTTGTGCCAGCCCTGGGTCCTGCAGGACTAGTAATGGGAACGGCGTTCCTGCTGTGGAAAAAGTGCAGGAACACCGTTCCTGCAGGATTCGAGCCCTGTACTATAGGCATTCCCTGATGACTAATTGTAACGGAACTCCCGTACTCCGACCAAGTACCTTCTGTTGATGGACGCTACAAGCACTGCAACGGACACCACAACCACCGCAGACTCCATAACCGCCGTAGCTTAACTGGAGTCTCGCCGTCTTCTGTCCATCCTGGATCAGCTTCTGTCTTCCAGGACCGTGTGGGGAAGACCTCTCCTCCAGGAGAGCGTATCAGGAACAAGCTCTTAAAAGAGCTTAGTTTTTAAAGCTCAGGGGAGTATGTAGAGCATAGCAATCCCCAGTGTGAGTATAGCTGTCCCCTCCAATCACGAGACAAGACTACATGTTGAGGGTCAAGAAGAACTGTGTTTAATTAGCACCAAAGGGCCTTCTTTATGGAGGTCTTACACATACAGGACCGCCCACAGGGTATTGCAGAACAACCAATAAAAACATTACAACACATACCCCCATTCATCCCAGCAGAAATCCTCCCCTCTGCCTGTGATACAATTATCTCAACACAATAGACTAACTTAATTATCACAGGCAGAAAATATACAGTTTTTACACAATTCTTATAACTTTAAAAGTATACATGCAATATTAGTAAATATTACTTACATATTAGTTACATATTTGAAATCAGCGCCCTTTAAATATAAACATACTCAAAAATCATAAAAATCCGTCCAGTAGTTCAAAAGTTAGCTGGAAGTCTTTTATGACCGACCGCAAGCACATTTTCATGCCCAAAACAGTTCCATGGATTTGGGCTGTGCGTTCGGTCTATTTTTCACTGAAAAAATTACTTAGTCCCATTCGAACGAGCGTTCGAATCTTCGAACGGGACTTAGTCTCAACCCGCAGTGTTGAAGTGGAGAAGAAAGTACGGGTCAGCGGTGTACTTGCAATTGGGTAGCCGAAAACAGTTCCATAGATTTGGCTGCACACACTGCTGACCGCGTTCGAATGAGTTAAAATGTGTTAGTTTGTCGAATGGCGGCCACTTTAACTACTTCGGCTGTATCCAAAGTGCCAATTTAAAGTACAAATCCTTTCTCTGGGAGTTAAAGGGCCAGCCGCACAATAAAACTTCATTATGCCCAAATACAGTTCTTAAAGGGTCAGAAACAGTACAATATACGTCCATAAGCCCCAACTCAGTTCCTTAAAGGGCAATACATCCCAGGGGCCATAGTCACAGGGCAGGAGGCTGGCAAGCAGGCCTCTCCAGGACCAAGTGATGAGGGGCACCTCGTCACACTAATAATTTGCTTTCATACTGTGATAATTATTTGAAAATTAAACATTTAATATAACATTTCTGTGCACTCGGTTTACACCTATGAGTTAGAGGCAGTGGCCTACTAAGGGGGGCGGGAGCTGCGGTCTGCCCCGGGTGCCACTGACTAGGGGGGTGCCCGGGGCGCACGTTGATAGAGGCAGCATTTTGACTTCTGGGCCCCTCTTCATCATGCTAGAAGACACAGCATTTTACTGCCCCTGTGTCTTCTTGCATGATGAAAAGGGACCCAAGAGTCACCTTGCACCCTCCAGCAGCAGCATGTATTTTCCTGTTGCGAACCGTGAGAACGCTGCTGCGGGTTGCTATGGCAATGCTCCGCGCGGCACGCAATGCATGCTGGAGCGTTGCCATGGCTATCTCGGGTCGCGAGAGGAAAGGGCATGCTACTGCTGGAGGATGCAGGATGACTCCTGGGTCCCTCTTTGCTATACAGCCTGCTATAGCCACCGGACCACCAGGAAAAAGTGTCTCCCCTTCCTGGCCAAAGGTAGGAGGCAGAGACGGGGGAAATAGTGTGATGTGTGTGTGGATGCAGTGTGAGTGTAGTGCATGTAGTGTGTGTGGATGCAGTGTGTGTGTTTTGGATGCAGTGTCTGTTTGTGTCGTGGATGTACTGTGTTTGATGTATGGGATAAGTACTGTGGGAAGGGGGTGCAGTTTTTTTTTAATTAGTTGGGTTTATTTCCCGCTTCCTACCTCTTCCCTGTGGAGGGAAGGGGGGAATAAGCCCAACTAATTAAAAATCTGCTAAGCCCCTTCCCCCAGTACTTATGCCACACAACAGATACTGCATGTGTGCCTGTGTGTCTGTTTGTATCTGTATGTGTGTTTGCATCTGTGTATTTGTGTCAATGTTTGTGTCTGTGTAGCTGCATGTGTGTCAGTGTGTCTGTATCTGTGTGTAACTGTGTGTCTGTGTATCTGCATGTGTGTACCTATCTGTCTGTGTATATGTATGTGTGAGTATGTATCTGTGTGTGTGTGTGTGTAGCTGTGTGTCTGTATACCTGCACATGTGTCAATGTGTGTGTCTGTGTATCTGTCTGTTAGTGTGCATCTGTATGTCTATATATCTGCAAGTGTATCACTGTGTGTATATGTGTGTGTGTTTGCATACATCTCAGCATCTTGCCAACACTGCACACAAATACACTCCTTTATTCAAACCTCAACACTACATACAAACACACCTAAGTATTAAAACACCACCATTATATATAAACACACCACTTTATTAACAAAACACACTACACACAAATGCACGCCTGCATTCAAATGCCAACACTACATACAAACACACACGTACATTCATTCACATACTCCATACAAAAACATGCTTACATTAAAACACACAGCTACACAAACACCGTGCTAAATACATTAAACATAGATAAAGCCAATTCCCTGCAGCTGTCTCTGGTCACTTTTAGAGCTACCGCCCAGTGTCTTAAGGTTCCTAATTTGTCTCTGCATATCTCAGTCAAAACGAGTATTACATAAAGATTCTATATTCTTTAATATGTTAAAGGAGTAGGTTATTGCATTCTACTAATAAACACTATAATTCTATTTGTAGAAAATTGAATGGTTGTGTATGCACCCTAAGTGGGCTTGGGATTTTTCTGAAAGGTTGTTCCCACATTGGTTCCTACACAGGTGCCTGCCAACGTCTGCACATGATATAATCAGGAACCTAGTAGCACACGGAAGATCTGTGCTAGATGCTGCATAGACAGCAGGGACTGGGTCAGAGGGATGGTAGCTGTTAGGCTGTAGATCCTCCTGGTACCAGGAGGTGTATGCAGCTGTTAACAGCTGGTTGGCCTTGAAGCTCTCCCAATGGTCTTTGGCTGCACACTCATTTTTTTACATTACAGTATATCTTAGCACTAATCCTGGTCATAACATGCCTGGGACTAAGCAATAATATACAAACACTTTAACATGCAGGGATTTACAGGTATACACCCAGGAATTCAACAAATAAAGCGCATTCCTAGCAAAGTCCCTGACATCAATGACAGAGGTAAGCAGCGACCTCCCACAATTAAAAGGATAAATGATCCAACTCATGCAGTCTCTAAAACAACCTGTAGTTTAATGCATAATTAGAAGTACTTGACAGAGCTTTGCTGAAATCAGGAAAATACATTTAGAAATTTACATCAAGCTGTGATAACGCTTTACGGCACTTTCTCTTTACATATGGTTTGGATAAGAATACTTAGATATTTAACATGCAATTCCATCGTTCATTGTTTAGTTAAATAAGCATTTTATGACATCAGGTTACTTTACCATCATCATGAGTCTCTCTGTTCTTCCGTCTGTGTCGGTCCCTTCTGTGACTCACTACAGAGTCTGTGACTGTCTCGTTGTCCAGTCCATCTCGACTGCTGGCTGCATTGGGGCTGTAATATGTAGGAACAGTTAGTATCTCCCATATCTCATCATTTTCTGGTGACCAGCAGTACAAAATTAAAAGGGTACTTAAAGCATCATAACCACTGCAGCTTAATAAAGTAGTTATAGTTCTAGGAGTTATAGGTATAGTCCATTTTTTTATCAAACCATTTTTAAAATCTGGAAAGTTCCCCTACATCCTAAATGCAACGCCCCCTGCCAGGGATTAAATAATGAAGAAGTTTAAAGCATTATTTCAGTTATTTTGTAAATTCCATTTATTGTCATTGTAATAGTGCTAATCTACAGCTATCTATAGGTCTCCCCTGTTTTTTTTATTGAATTACCATTAAAATTACTATGGCTCTAGAAACCAGCACCGGGCCAAGTTCTCCAATATAGCTTTGTATTTGACATGCTGCTTAATTTTTATCCTTGTTGCGGTTTAAAAAATACAAATGAAAAGGACACAAAGAATGATAAAAAATAAATAAAAGGAATGTGAAATTAGGGAGGAAGGCGGAACTAAGGAAGAGTGGTGTGAGAGAGGGCTGTCATTAGGGAGGGAGATTTATTATTATGGCACATGATTAGACTGCTCATGCACAATCCGTGCACACAGTCCAAGTGGCTTCTATTTAATGGTGTGTTCACAGTACTGTCTGCCAGTAAAGAAACTCTCTGTGTCAAGTCTGCAATGCCTAAAGGGTTAAAAGCAATTCACCACCGAGAAAGTGTTATGGAAATGTACTCACACTATACATGTATATTTGGACAGATAGTGAGAACGTCATGTGAAAAATATTTATTATGACATCTCCAACTTTAGTTCAGATGTACAGTTTTTGACAGTACCAAATGTTCCCCAGTTTGGCATTGCATCCAATGCCATAGCACCATAACCACTACATTTGATGTAGGTCTGGTGATTGTTGTGTCCATTTAAAGTTTCATGGGACCCCTAGGCATGACACCAAATAGTGTTTCAATAACCCATTTACACACAGTGCAGTTTATTGTACACTTGCATTAATGAAAACAATGTGGTTCCAAGAGTGCTTGTTTTAAAGCAACACTGTCACCCCACCCCTGAGGAATTAGTATTTCATAGACATATAATCTTTATTAAATACTCATATTAACTGTGTTGGAATTTCACTGAAATTCCAACGCAGTCAAGAGATATACTGAGACAAAGTAAGGACTACTTTGTATCAGTATTCTCCTAAGTCTGACACTTCTAGACACTGTCAATCCCCCAAACCATAGCCAGTGATGGCTTTATCTATGGAGGATTCGGCAGTCTTAAGGGATCCTCAATAAACCTCATTGCTGTACATAAGAGCACAGCAGTGACCCTGGCTACTGGCGCTGAAGTGGACCCTCTGCTTTCCCCTGACAGCAGACCCCCATCGGCGATGTCACCATCAGGGGTCTTTAGAAATTCTGCAAAGTCCCTAGACAGTGACATTGCCGCTTTAAGAATTACATTGATCTCAGTCTTATGCATTTTATATTTTCAAACGTTAATAGATAATTACAAATATCAAGTGATGCCATTGAAACTAAGCTTCTCTGAACTGCCATCCACGTATCCATACACGTACTGAGATTTTGGAAATCCTAACTTGCTCCATTTTGGGGGATTTGCATTTACAAAAAGATTACACTTGCAACAGCACAACCTAATGGTACACAAACATAGTTCTAACTTGAACTTTTCACATTAGTGATTAGTGATATCATTTAGAGTGTTATACATCTGTTCATTGGAATTCCAGCAGTCAGATTAATTGTCAATAATAACAAAGCCTATACGTACCCAATGAGAATCAACATGTCAGGAACAGTCGAATATTTTCTAATTCGGTTCTATTAGAATACCATTTTATTTTTTTTAAACAAGATATGCTCTTTCTATACTTAGACAATAAGGACCCTTATTTTCTTAAAATATTTAAAAAATCCATAGAATTTACCCTTATTCTAGTACCGGGACAATCTCCTCCCACAGCTGGTCTTCCGTCAGCAAAGTCTGCAATTCTGATTACTTTTATGTTAATTAGATAGCTCTTACGGAGAAACATCAAAGACACATAACATGTTGCGGCAATCACTGTAATCTGCCAATCGAGGTGCTTTAACATGCTGTGTGAGCCGATACCATATGTGAAGTCCTTCTTTGATATAAGTGGCTCTAGTGGCTTTTGTGTTCTCAGAGATGTTAGCAATAAAGTTGCAATACAGCTCACTGAGAAGTGTATGATTCACTAGTCATGATTTGGACACAAGGGCATCCAATGAGAAGCCACACATGGAAAGTACACGTTGGACAAAAAGAGGAATACACCCATTGTCTGAAGAAAATAGAGTGTTATTTTAGTTATTTCTTCTTGGTGTATATTTGTAGCCTTATTAGACTGTACATACATATCGGTTACACGTGTATATGCAGTCAAATTAGAGAAGAAGTGTATCCTGTGCTGTCCAATACTGAAGAGAGCTGGGTATTGCTTTAAACCTTTTTATGTTTCATGTCACCCTGATGCATGTGGATGCAAATCTACTATATCGATAGCACCATATTTCATAAAACCGTACTACACTTCATACTGTTTTATTTATTTTTCTTTTGCGTGGACATATGAGCCACAATTATACAGTCACTGATTTACAGGTGTATATACAGAAATATTATTCACAGCGCTCCTCTTTGTTTTGCATGTTTTTGCAGGATTTATAAAAATCTTCAGTCATTAAGAGGTGAAAATATATAGACAACTTTTCATATAATCCTGTGTAACTTAAAGGAACTGTCAGAAATAGAAACATGTATTCTTGACACTGTAGGTCTTAATAGCCATTCAGGTGATCGACCCCACTTGTCCCCTTTCAAAAAGGTATTTTACACACCTTTTTCCAGATGAACTTGATGATCTCAGCCAATCCAGTGCTTTCCCAAAGGAAAGCATTGGGAGACTATTGCACATGCACGGCAAAACACTGCGCTGTGCCAATCAGCATCTCCTCATAGAGATGCACTGAATCAATTCATTACTACGGGGAACGTTAAGTGCCCTCACGCAGAGCATGAAGATGCTGAATGTCAGTGCTGCATATTGTGCAGCACTTACCCAGGAAGCACCTCTAGTGGCAGTCTGAGTGATGGCCACTGGAGGTATTACAATGCAGTAATGTAAACACCTGCCTTTTCTTTGAAAAGGCAACATTTACATTGAAAACCCTGCAGGGACAGGCTATAGACACCATAATTGCTACATTAAGCTGAAGTTGTTCTGATGACTATAGTGTGCCTTTAACTTAAAGTGTATCTGTCAAGGTACATACAACTAGAGTGAGTTTAATAGAACATTAACCCCATCGCGACCTCTGACATATCAGGTACGTCCGACAAAAACGGACCTTAAGGAACGCGGACATACCTGATCGCGATGCATTGTGCAATACCCCCTCTCAATGCCAGGCCACCTGAGAACACCCTGGAGCGATCACTTCCAGGTTGCTCCACGTGGCTCCCGGCAGTGTAGTACAGAGCATCTAAAGCCATCAAGCAGGCTTCCGATGCTCTGGCCGTGCTGAGTGCAGAAATAAGTAAATAAAAAATAAAATAAAAATTAACCCCTTCACTCCCTCCCTCTCCCATGTACTTACCCAATCGCCGCCGTTCCCCCGCCAGCGATGAGTCTACTGCTCCACTTGGTGGACTGTCTGACAGCCCAGGCAGTCCCCCCTCTGCAAATTAGGACTCCCAGGGCCATGTGACCGCTCTGAAAGAGTGGTCACATGGCCGCAACAGGTGTCCACAGTGCTGCCAGCAGGGGGATTGCCTGAACTGACAGGCAGTCCCCTTGCTGGTGAAAAAAGTAAAAACAAAAAAATTCATAAAGTTAATAAATTAAAAATATATGTATATATGAGATATATATATATATATATATATATATCTTATATCTATATATATTTATATATCTTATATCTATATCTATATATATATACATATCTTATATCTATATATATATATATATATATATCTTATATATAACGTCATACTTAGTGTGTTTTTTATTAATATATACAAATATAAATTTTAAGAAATTACACACGTGTATATATTTATATGTTTCCTGATAATTATTCATGGCAGCATTTACTCATGGGTTAGCTCCTCCCCTTACAGTAGAAAGCACAGGAAATAGAACTCTGAAACTGGTATAAATAGATCCTCCCCCTTCCCATCAGGCAGTCTTTTTTCCTGTCCTGCACAGCGGTTTGGAAGGAGTCTGCTTAAGCAGGCCTAGATTTTTTCTTTTATGCTCACCAGGCAATATTTTTTTAGGCCCTGCTGGGGTTCAGCCTCTAAGCCCTGAAGACCCAGCAAAACGCACTAAGATGAGGTGGCTAGCCTGGGTGACCGGGGGTCGGACCCAACCTCTCCCTGAAAGGGATGAAAATGGTCCACTGCATGCCAGGGTTCAGCCTCTTATCCCTGAAGACTCAGCAACAGGCCAGCTTGGGTACCCCCTCAGGGGATGCATGTGATATACTGCCTACATGAAGCCAGGCCAGGGTTCAGCCTCTTACCCCTGAAGACCCAGCAAACAGCACATCTGTAAAAGTTGCCAGCCTGGGTACCGCCTTCAGCAATCAGGAGTCTGACCTATCTCTCTCTCTCTGAAGTGATGACAGCGGTCCACTGCATACATGAGGCCCAGCCGAGTCTAAGCCTTTATCCCTGAAGACCCAGCAACAGGCCAGCTTGGTTACTCCCTCAGGGAATGAATGTGATATACTGCCTACATGAAGTCAGGCCAGGGTTCAGCCTCTTACCCCTGAAGACCCAGCAACAGGCCAGCTTGGTTACCCCCTCAGGGAATGAATGTGATATACTGCCTACATGAAGTCAGGCCAGGGTTCAGCCTCTTATCCCTGAAGACCCAGCAACAGGCCAGCTTGGTTACCCCCTCAGGGAATGAATGTGATATACTGCCTACATGAAGTCAGGCCAGGGTTCAGCCTCTTACCCCTGAAGACCCAGCAACAGGCCAGCTTGGTTACCCCCTCAGGGAATGAATGTGATATACTGCCTACATGAAGTCAGGCCAGGGTTCAGCCTCTTACCCCTGAAGACCCAGCAAACAGCATATCGGTAAGAGTTGCCAGCCTGGGTTCCTACTTCAGCAACCAGGGGTCTGTCCTATCTCTCTCGGAAGTGATGAAAGTAGTCCACTGCATACATGAGGCCCAGTTGAGTCTAAGCCCTTGTCCCTGAAGACCCAGCAAACAGCACATGTGTAAGAGTTGCCAGCCTGGGTACCTCCTTCAGCAATCACGAGTCTAACCTATGTCTCTCCCTAAGGGGATGACATCGGTAGACTGTATACATGAGGCCCAACAGAGTTGTGACTACTGGGGTATACCTATTCTATGTATTCCACCTTGTATGGTGTTGATGAATGGCATATGGGGTACAGATGGAAGCCTATAGTTTAAGCAGTTTAGGCTGTCAGTTGTTCAAATCCCCATTTTGCCGCTGAAACACAGGCCTGCAACGGTTCAGGTAAGTGCATTAGTAATTTAGATTAAAACTACTATAGGCACCTGGGTCTCTGTTCTTTCAGTCCCTCCCAGCTGCTTACATTAGGCTTCCTTCTAACAAATAGGTCACATTTAGGAGATTTGTGTGGTGAGCATTTAGGTAACCAGGATGTTTGGTGCAAAAGAGTGCTGATAATACAAGTATGCATTGGGAAAAGTAGTGCTGATAATGCAAAAAGAGTGCTGATAATGCAAGGAGGCATTGTGAAAAGAGTGCTAATAATGGATATCCTGGCTTTATGAAGTCTGCTGGAATTCCACAGCCTGAATAGAGAGAAATATCCAAGTTAAGAGAACTTTCTTGGGTGTCTGATTGAAGTACACACATATTTATGACATGTTTTAAAAACCTAACTCTAAGTCCACACACACACACTTGTTTCTATCAAGGTATGTGGCATTGATTGCTGTTATCTGTACATTATCACAAATAAGCAGGCTTTTACAGACAATGGAAGAATATACTGCACAGGAGACCACTGGGCCTCAGTTTCTGTACATAAACTGGTGGTGGTACAGCATCGGTATGTTTCCACTATATGCTCTAATGTATGAATTGGTATGGAGTTTCAGTGTGTGTCCAGTATATGCTCTATGTATGAGTTACTATGAGGACACAGCCTCAGTATATATAGATCCACTATATGCTCTATGTATGAGTTACTATGAGGACACGGCCTCAGTATATGTACCCACTATATGCTCTATGTATGAGTTACTATGAGGACACAGCCTCAGTACATGTATCCACTATATGCTCTATGTATGAGTTACTATGAGGACACAGCCTCAGTACATGTACCCACTATATGCTGTATGTATGAGTTACAATGAGGACTCTGCCTCAGTATATATATCCACTATATTGTCTGTGTATGAGTTGATCTGGAGACGCTGCCTCAGTGTGTATTCTTTATATGCTCTGAGTCGCTGTGAAAACACAGCCTCAGTATATATATTTCAGGTAAAATTCACCTGCTGCCTGAATAGAGGAAATCCCTAAACAGGTAGTTCCATTACGGACATCTCTTCTGATATTCATGGGGATTCTTCTAGGTGTCCTTATATCTGGAATTTGCAACCAATGTGTGGCTTTAAATGGTTGATTCATGCTGCATAATATAATATAATGTAATGCAGCTTGTTGACAAACATTTGATGGATATGTTTTATATGGTCTCAGTACCTAGATCTGTATAAGTTATGGTCACTCCTAACATTGCATTGATTATATGCTTGGATTGGTGTCGATATCTTGCAGATATAACAAGCTGCTTATTATCACCATAGGCTCTGCCATAAGTACTTCTTCACTATCTGAAGATAAGGTAAGAGTAAGTATGCGTTTGTTGTTCTCATAAGGATAACTGAATATCTTCTACTATCCTGCTTATTATGTGTCTGTTGCCACAATGTATAATGTGCCTCTGGTTACCACCTTCCCATCAGTATCTTGCCTATTATATATCTCTTACTTATGTTGCACATCAGTCTCTAATAAATTTGATTATACTGTTTGGCATAATCTGTACTATTTACAATATGTTTATCTTTGAATGTAGGTACTGACGTGGTTGGCCTCCTTATAATTTAGTAGTTGCCACAAATTCTATGGTTCATACCGATATTTCTTTTTTTTCCTCAACTAATCTGTATATGATTCTTCTTGCCCTTGCCTAGTAATGTTATTAGTTTATTCCTCTCCTGTGACTGATCATTGCTGTATCAATTCATCCACTGGGTGAGGTATTGTTGTGAATCTGAATTTAGCAACATCGGATCATTGTTGCAGTGTTTTAATAACAGAATCTTATTTCTCTACTAGGCTCTGCCTCTTTCTGACAGGCAGATAGATATTGATTTGTTCCTGTATCTTCAGGTAAGTAGTTCACTAGGCAAGAGGAAGCGGTGTGAATCGTATTTAATAAATACATCCAGTAAGTAGTAGGATTCTCAGTGTAATTCTCCCTGTGTTTAATAGCATGGTGTGTCCGTTCTCATCCAACATTATCCGCTTGTTCCAGTATGATCTCTGGAAGTTATGCCTTTGTCAAGGTTCTGATTTGATGATATCAATTTTGTTTTAAATTTTATATCAGAATGACATTTTTCTTCTCTAGCTTATGCTATCATGGCCTTAATTCCTATCTGGCTCTCTATATTTATTCAGGATATTTCAGATATTGAATGCCAGGAGGTTGCTGACCTTGCAGCCTCTAGGAAAAATGATCTTGTCTGAGCAGATTTTATGTCAATATCCTATTGATTCTTGTTTGGCTTTGTAAAGTCTTCTAAGATTTATACAGCTCAATAATGGTTTTATAGCTATTAGCTGTTTTTGAACTCTGTCCCTCCCTCGATATATACTGCTTGGGTACTCCCAATGGGTAAATGCTGTCATGAATAATGGTCAGGAAAGTGGAAAATTGTTTCATAGTTACCATAATTGTCTTTTCCTGATAATTATTCATGGCAGCATTATGTTCCCACCTATATACTATAGGAGTTGTGAAGCTAGTTACAAAGACTGCCTGATGGGAAGGGGCAGGGTCTATTTATACCAGTTTCAGAGTTCTATTTCCTGCCCTTTCTGCTGTAAGGGGAGGAGCTAATCCATGTGTAAATGCTGCCATGAATAATGATCAGAAAAAGAAAATTTCCATAATATATGTATAATTATAATAAATAATAATTAATTAAAAATAAATAATTTTTTTTAAATGTTTTAATTAAATATATATATATATATATATAATTTTAGTCTTACTGTATTTGATATTAATATACATATATATATTTCTATCAAAATACACTTGAAATTATATATATCTATGTAATTATATATATCTATGTATATATAAAAATAATACGAAATATACATATATCCATATACATAAATGATTTCATAAATATACACGTAGCCTTCAAAAATATAAATATGTATATAAATTTGAATTCTACGTGCATATATATGTAATATTTTTACATAATTAAGTCATTTTAGTGATTGCAATTTGGGGGACCTGCCTGACAACCCAGGCTAAAAGTTCAGAGAATTTAATTTGCTAGCACTATATTTAACCCTGTAACTTTCCAAGACACCCTTAAACCTGTACATGGGGGGGTACTGTTTTACTCGGTAGACTTCGCTGAAAACAAATATTAGTGTTTCAAAACAGTAAAACATATCACAGCGATGATATTGTCAGTGAAAGTGACGTTGTTTGCATTTTTCACACACAAACACCATTTTCACTGGTTATATAATTGTTGTGATACGTTTTACGGTTTTAAAACCCTAATATTTGTGTTCTGCGAAGTCTCCCGAGTATAACAGTACCCCTCATGTACAGGTTTTATAGTGTTTTTGAATGTTACAGGGTCAAATACAAGGACTGTTTTTTCACATTGAAATTTGCCAGATTAGTTATGTTGCCTTTGAGAGCGTATGGTAGCCCAGGAATGAGAATTATCCCCATGATGAACAATGAGTGAGTGGAGCCAAATTAGATACACAGTAGAAATGGGGGGGTAACCCCTAGTAGAAAACGAAGAGTACAAAGAGAGGAATGTATCTAATACATGATGCGAGATATATGCATCAAGAAAAAGGGTTGCAAAATAGCCAACAAAAGGCCTGCTGTCTAGGCCAGACAGAACCACTAAAATGAACAAAAAATAATAAAGATTTATTGAACACTACAGAAATATGTCCCAAATGTGTGCTACCAAATAAACACCAAAGAAAAAATAAAAATATATGTAAAATTAAGTCGTTAGATATAATAAAAACAAAATATAATTGCAGATC
>OW240921.1:92459272-92495678 GCA_933207985.1 Pelobates cultripes | reverse complement strand
TACTTCCCCTGGGGTTAAAAGGCCTATCTGCCTTCACTTTATCACAATATATATATACATATACACACACACACACATATATGTGTATGTATGTATATATATATATATATATATATATAAATTGGAGGGGAAAAAACATTTATAAAAAACTAATAAAAATGCTAACTTTGGCCAGCGTTTGTGACTAAGTGGCTACTACAAACGACTGGAAATACCCCATTTGAAATACCCTGGGTGTCTACATTTGAAAATGGTATGCCATGATGGGGGTTATTTCACATTCCTGGGCTACCATATGGTCTCAAAAGGCAACACAGACCCAGTAACCAATCTGGCAAACTGAATTGAGCAAGTCCTATATTGAGCCTGTACCTTTTCAAAACACCATAAAACCTGTATATGGGGGGTATTGTTATACACAGGAGACTTTGCTGAACACACATATGAGTATTTAAAACAGTAAAACATATCACAACAATGTAATCAACATTAAAAGTGCAGATTTTGTAAAACAAATGCAAAAAAAACAAATATGAACGCTAACTTTGGCAAGTGTTTGTGGCTAAGTGGTTACCACAAAAGACAGGACATAAACCATTTTGAATATCGTCGGTTGTCTACTTTTACAAATGGTATGCCATGATGGGGTTAATTTTTATTCCTGGATTTGAAATCTAATTAGTTACATATTATGTATTTCATAAAGTCATTGTTTTACAATATATTTTTTTACCATATTTATACAGATGCATCGTTTATTTCAATATATATTTCTTTCTTACCTCTCTTTTTCTCTTTTCTGCATCAAGACAGCAGATTTGCGGAACATTACTATTTCCCTCTTTCTAGCTTTGTGAACTAGAAATAGACCGACCGCACAACCTGAACTCATGAAACCATTTCTGGGCAAGAGCCTCATGTTTGGTCGGTCAAACTAAGACCTCCATGAAACTCCTGAATCCCTGAACTGATCTGGGTGATTTTTGGATATGTTGGTCACCCAGATCAGGGCTATCAGGGGATATGACATTTATAGAGATTTTATATATTTTGGGGTACTTTTGAGGTTTTGGGGAAAAGTGTGGTTTTCTGCCTGGAGATAATTGAGTTATTACAGTATTTGACCCAATTATCTCCCAGGCAGAGAGGAGAGATTCTGTGTTTACTGTGGGAGTGTTATACTTTTTAACCCTATTGTGATTGGTGTATAACTTTGAATTGGAGTCCCCAACAAGGTCAATGTGGGAGTAACCCTTGCATGGAGACTTGCATAAAAGCCAGCTTGGCACCATTAAAATCATTCCTGTTACACCCTTCATCTAGTTTCGGCTGATATTTGGGTACCTGTCTACTTTACTGGGAGAATACACTTGGGAGGCTGACATTCATATGGAGAATCATTCTAATCAACACCCGAACTGCAAGCTATAATCACTCAGGCTCTGGCAGTTCGGGAGGAAATAGGCGAACGGGTATATACTATACTAGCGTTCGTTACAACTGGTGGCAAGCGGCGGGATTCCTATCCCGAATGGATGTCCAGAACCAAGGAAGGAGTGAATGGCTCAGCAATATGAACTATTGAAAAGAACGACATTGAAAGACCTACTGGAAGCTTGAGGCATAGTGGCAAGCAACAAGAACAAAGCCACGTTAATTGCAGAATTAGTACAGAGTGACAGAACCAGTGATATAGAAATGGAACACCTGGAGGAAACAGAACTCCAAAAGGACGTGAGATGGATGCTTAGCATGTTGGGGCCCAATCCGTCTGCAGACACTACCATACAGATTATGGCACAAGCCAGGCAAGTGCAGAGAGATCGCTGCTAACATCGCCCAGGAAGTACAAGTGGGCTTCCACGGAAGATAAACTATGCCGCCTTCAAAGCATTTACTGATGGAGAGATGGAGCTTTACAGCTACCTACAATATTTTGAGCGTCAGTGTGCTTTGGAGGGGCTAGACACAGCAAAGTGGGCTGTGGTTCTCCGCAGCAAACTCAGGATGGGCGGCAGAGGCCTACAGAGTGGTACCTAATGAGGAAAAGTAAAAGACATGTTATTGACCAGATATGCGGTCACACCAGAGTCATACTAGAAGAAAATTCAGGGCCTCAGGAAAGATTCCTATGCCGAATGGGCCTTCCGCCTACACCGTGCTGCCCAAAATTGGATGCACGGTTGCCGGGCAACATTGCTGGAGGATGCGCTACAACTGCTATTATTGGAGCAGTTCTTCGATCACACTCCCAATGAAATCAGAGAATGGGTGAGAGACCGCAAACCAACAACCGTGGAGGAAGCTGTCAGATTGGCGGACGAGTACCAGGACGCCCGAGACTTGAACCAAGTGGAGGGCACCCTGCTTTCAGACCTTCCTACCAGGTACACCCACTAGATCACCCCCCAGATCTGCCCCTTTCAACCCGGCAGCTGCTTCAGCACCCCCACGGCGGGCCACCTTCTTATGCCATCATTGCAACCAGCCTGGACATATGAAGCACGCCTGCCCTAATCAAAACCGAGGAGGTTGGGAGAGGCAAACACCACAACTACCCAAGGTGATCATCAAAAGGCCAGGTTGCACCCGTTACCCATTACTGAGGAACCCTTACACTGAGTAGCGATGTATCTGATAAGCCTCCTCAGCAAGCCCAGCGCATCCGGGAAGAGCTATATTCTCACAGTAATAGACTATGCGACTAGCTACCCGGAAGCTGTAACTCTTTCTAACATAGAAGCGGAAACTCTGACAGAGGCTCTGGTAAAGATTTTTACAAGGGTCGGGTTTCCCAAGGAGATTCTGTCGGATAGGGGTACTCAATTTACCGCAACTGTGACCCAACATTTATGGCAGAGTTACGGAGTGAAGCCCCTATTCAGCTCTCCCTATCACCCCCAGACGAATGGACTCTGAACGTTTTAATGGCATGCTTAAGCGTATGCTTAAAACGTTTACAGCCTCCTGTCGGCACTGGGAAAGATTCCTTCCCCACCTTTTGTTTGCTTACCGTAAAGTGCCCCTGACGTCTACCGGGTTATCCCCCTTCGAACTCCTTTTCAGGAGAAAAGTCCGGGGACCCCTAGACCTCATACCGGAACACTGGGAGGATAACATAGAAGCCTTTTATGTGAACATGCTCAAGCCTTTCTTTGAGCGTGTAGAAGACGTAGCAGCCGTATGTGCCCCATCCTCTGAGGATAGCGGGGGCCTTTCCCTACCTGACTTGCTCACAACCACCTCCAGTACAATTGACCAAGTCAGCCTAGGCAAAAAATTGGCCCCAATATAAAAGGCCGACGCCTCTCAGCTACTTCAGGGATACCAGCAGATGTTCTCCGCCATACCCGGTTATACCTCCGCTGCAGTGCACCAAGTTGAGACCCAGGGAGAAATCCCACTACGTCAACAACCTTATCATATCCCTGAGGCAGTTAAAGAAAATATGCTAGCAGAGATACAGGAAATGCTAAAACTTGCAGCCATCGAACCCTCTCAGAGTCCTCGGGCTTCGCCAGTAGTGCTGGTACCCAAGCGAGATTGCACGACTCGTTTTTGTGTCGACTACTGAAGGCTTAACGACAGGACAGTAACCAACACCTACCCAATGCCCAGAATAGATGAGTTATTAGACCATATGGCTGGAGGGAATTACTTGACTACCCTGGACTTGTGCAAAGGATATTGGCAGATCCCCCTGGAGCCAGAGGCCATTCCTAAGTCAGCATTCGTTACCCCATTCAGACTATACCAGTTTAAGGTTATGCCTTTTGTGATGAAGAATGCCCCGGCTACCTTTCAGAGAATCAGGCTGTGCGGCCAGTCTATTTCAAATAGTCTAAATACCATTTGAATTACCGAATTAAGCCGTTCGTGGATATAGTCTGTGTATGTCTCTTGTTCTGGGGCATATTCTTACCGGACGCCGTTCGACTCCTGTTCGAAGAGACGAACATCCATGGAAGATAAAGTTTTAGCGGTGTTCACGTCATCGAGTGTCCAATTTGAGTTCCATGCACTTGACGACCAAACACCGCTGGATGCATTCGACTAAACGAGATGGCCGCTGCCATGTGTTCAAATGTCGAATGGCAGCCACTTCAACTCATTTAGGACATAGTCTCAAATTAGAGGGGCAAAGGTTTAAAAATAATATCAGGAACTATTACTTTACCGAGAGGGTAGTGGATGCATGGAATAGCCTTCCAGATGAAGTGGTAAAGTAATACTTCCTGATATTTTTAAACCTTTGCCCCTCTAATTTAAGATCATGTCTTCTTGTGGTAGTTTTTCTTCTTTTAAATATAGTCTCTTTTACTGTGTTGATTCCCTTTAAGTATTTATTCCTGGCACTATATCCCCCTTCCTGCCTCTCCCTGGTAAATAAAGGATTAAAAACCCTTTATTTACTTAACTTATCCCAGTGCCAATGTCTCTCGTCGCTAGGTTGACACTTCGCCCTCTCCGACGTCCTGCAAAGAGTGGGTTCTAATTTGCAGCACTTGCCGCGCGCGCCTTGGACCTCATTTTTCCCCATTGGAAAGCATTGATTAAATGCTTTCCTATGAGGAAAAATATGAGGCTGGATGTCCTCATGGAGAACGTCCAGCGTCAGATACCGGATCAAAGGTCCGTTTCAATCCAGGAAGCCCTCTAGTAGCGGTCTGGTAGACAGCCACTGAAGGCAGACTTACAGCTGAAATGTAAACATTGCAGTTTCTATGGAACTGCAAAAGGGACCGTGCACCCAGACCACTTGAATTAGCTGAAGTGGCCTGGGTGCCTACAGTGTCCCTTTAACAATAATCTCAGCTTTGTGTGGGACCAGTCTCCTCGAAGTTGACTGCCCTTCATGTTCATGCCCTTCAGCCTGAGCAGTAGACACAAAATAAAAGGGTTAAAAAGGTGCTCTAGTGTATTCCATCCCGAAAACAAGCCCCCCAAATTTGTTGGAACATCTCTTAGTGATCACTTTTTCAAGAATCCTGTGCCATGGACTTTTTGGTTCAGTCTAGTCAAAGATCTGTGCCCAAGGCCTCTATGTACCCAGTAAACAGACACTAACACACAAGATGAAAGTTCAAAGTGTACCAATTTATTAGAACAAAGCAAGGGTTTATATATGCTTGCTAACAGAAAGTTCCAGACTAAAAGAGGTGTGCAAGTTGAGCAAGAAGGGGTGTGCATAATTAAGCAATAAGCTTAAGGCGTTTTGTGCAATCATATAGCAGAAAAATATGCATTATCATAATGAGGAGAATTGCCTTTTCTACATCATAATGAAGGGGTTTGATTAGTGCCCACTCCTGTGGGTGTGGAAATCATATCATAGAAGAATCAGATAAATCTGAAAAAAAACCATGAAAAAAAAAAGTTATATATACACACACACACACACAAAAAGAGAAGAAAGGAGGAGCAGGGCCTGACCGCCATGCTGAGTGACCCTGCAAGCTACCAGAATACACAAAGCCTACCACACAGTGTCGAACAAGATGGCCGATGAACCACAAACTCCTGCTACGCATGACCCGATGGTACCGCTCGAGCTGTGACTGGATCAGATCTTCGCAGATTTCTGGCGGAGACTAAAGGATAGAACGACTGGACATGAGGAGAAGAGACAAAAAGTTCGCCAGTTGTGCAACTCACCTCACCTGATCGCCGTCGTATCAAGACAGGTCAGTCTCAGCGGACAGTATCACCAACTGCACGCAAGCACCACTGGATTAAAGAGCCTCAACTCCCTAGCACTTGCCTGGATGCCAAGGTGACAGATGCCCATTACTGTCTTCCCAGGGAGAGGGCCACAACACCTGAGAAGATGCAAGCAACACCAAGCTACTACATGCTCCTCTTGGGACATTGTTCAAGGTGCCAAGAGCAGCCGGATCAGTGGGGCTCGCACATGGGCTCTTCTTTATCCCTGGGGCTGGCAAAGTAGATGGCACTGGCTTACTGGGACATGTGGAATACCCAACAGCCTGAGGGGACTGCCGTGCACCGGAGTCAGCTGACAGCCAGGCCTCTCCTGAAAGATGTCACATCGAGTGACTGAGTCTCAGCGACATCTCTAAGCATCATCCGATATGCTTATATTTATGTTTTATTCAGGCCTATTGCCAAATTATTTTATTTTAGATGCCCATATAGCATATCATGTTACCAATACGACATATGCCTAGTCGAGCTCTCTGATGCATTTAATAGCCTGTAGATGCTAATGGTTAACAGTTTAACTAGCCACAGTGGTCTACCCACTCCCTCTCTCTGTCACACTATTAACAGTGCGCATCTATAAGCATTATCACCCAGAGAGAGTACACTACCACTACAGGCCTTATGTACCTGTCACCTAACTAGTAACCATAGTTTAGACGTGTACATCTGTTTGGTACTAACTAACTGACTAGGCTTGTTTACTTTAATTTTACTTTTTTCATAACATGTCCTATGCATAGAGAAGCCTCTCACTCTAATTAGTAGGCATGTGCATGGGAACATTTTTCGGTTCGGTTCGGCATTCCGAAATTTGGGACTTCGGCAATTCGACAACTTCAGTAACTTCGACACTTCGGAACCTCTCCTACAACCGCTTGGTAGATAACTCCCTAGTTCCCAAAAGGCTGAAAGACCTAAATTGGTCTTTCAGCCAAATTTACTAATACTAAGTAAAGATTACTTAGTATTAGTAAATTATGCCCCTACTTGCCATACCGCGAGTAGGGGCATGTCTAGTAAACAGTCAGCAGCCTGTGCCCCCCCCCCGAGGCATGGGTGGGGACACTAAATTAGAATGTGGGGGGACCTAATCTCCTCCCCCCTGGCCCCCACCCCTGAGCGGTGGGTGGGGGCCCTAAATTAGAATGAGGGGGGCCTAATGTCCTTCCCCTGGCCCCTACCTCTGAGCGGTGGGTGGGGGCCCTAAATTAGAATTAGGGGGGGGACCTAATGTCCTCCCCCTGGCCCCCACCCCTGAGTGGTGGTGGGGGCCCTAAGTACTAATTGGGGGGGACCTAATGTCCTCCCCCCTGAGCGGTGGGTGGTGGCCCTAAATTAGAATGAGGGGGGACCTAATGTCCTCCCCCTGGCCCCCACCCCTGAGCTGTGGGTGGGGGCCCTAAATACTAATTGGGGGGGGTGGGACCTAATAACCTCCCCCCTGGCCCCATCCCTGAGCGGCAGGTGGGAGTCCTAAATAAAAAATTAACCCCCCCTCCCCCAGGTGACTAGGGGTCCCAAACCCCTAGTCACCCCCCTCCCCCCAAAAATTAACCCCCCTCACCCTAAAAATAAAAAATGCCGCCCCCAAATGCCCAGGTCAAATGCCTTGTTAGCCTTGCGGCTAACTGACATCCCGAGCGGGCAGCGCTGGGCGGGCGGCCAGCGAGGTAGCTCTTCCTCTGAGCTGACTGCTCAGCTCCCTTGCGCGCCGCAGAGTGAGGCTGGGAGCCGGAAGATGACGTCATATTCCGGCTCCCAGCCTCACTCTGCGGCGCGCGAGGGAGCTGAGCAGTCAGCTCAGAGGAAGAGCTCCCTCGCCAGCCGCCCGCACAGCAGCCAGCGCTGCCCAGCCCGACAGGCAGCCACTGGACCACCAGGGAGAGAGAGACCCCCTCCCCCAGCATTCCCAAAGGTAAGGAGGTTGGGGGGGGGATTTAAATTTAAAAAAAGTTAATGTGTGTGTGTGTTTGTGTCTGACTGTGTGTGTGTTTGTGTCTGACTGTGTGTCTGTGTGTGTCTGACTGTGTGTGTTTGTGTCTGACTGTGTGTGTGTGTGTTTGTGTCTGACTGTGTGTGTGTGTTTGTTTCTGACTGTGTGTCTATGTTTGTGTCTGACTGTGTGTGTGTGTGTGTGTGTGATTGTGCCTGACTGTGTGTTTGTGTCTGACTGTGTGTGTGTTTGTGTCTGACTGTGTGTGTGTTTGTGTCTGACTGTGTGTGTGTGTTTGTTTCTGACTGTGTGTGTGTGTTTGTGTCTGACTGTGTGTGTGTTTGTGAGTGTGTGTGTGTGTTTGTGAGTGTGTGTGTGTTTGTGTCGTGTGTGTGTGTGTTTGTGTCTGTGTGTGTGTGTTTGTGTCTGACCGTGTGTGTGTGTTTGTGTCTGACTGTGTGTATTTAGAAGGTGGGGCGGGGAAGGGTTGCGGGGTGGCGCTGGGGAGGGGCTGATGGTCCTGCCTACGGCAGCACAAAACCAGGATACACCACTGCCTGTCTCCTTTACATCTTTAGCCAGATAGCTAAGGCAAACTATGTCTATGGTAGGTAATGATATTTCTCTGTTTTGAGCTCACTCTTCAATATGAGCTATGACAACGAAAGTATTTCAAGCAGGAGGCTCTACATTTAAACAGTTTTATTTTAGTTTTACTATGTATTTTACAAAAAAGAGAACAAGGAACACAACGTTCCAAGTCCCTGTATAGCCGCCGCACCCACCACCTCAAAACCTCCCCAAAACGGGGGCAGTGGCTGCAGGGGTCACGCAGAGACCAACGTACCAGTATGAGACTCCAGCTGTCTTAGAGGGGCTTAACCCCAAATATAAACACAAGAACAGAGAAATATGCAGACCGTCTCAATTATATGAATGAAACTTACTGCATTGACTGGAAAAAATATATCTATGTATAGCGCGATGTTCCAACGTACGTTTCGGTGCAGAGAGATGCACCTGGCCCCTGACGAAGGTGCATCTCTCTGCACCGAAACGTACGTTGGGCGTTTTTTCTGCACTGGGCACTGGTGTTTGGAGCACCATGATCACCATCTAATTTAACTTTATTTTATATCGTTTTCTTCTTTTCTTTCCTATGCCTATCTAGCTAGCTTTACAGGGAGAGAGGCTTTATTAATGCTAATTATCAGTCTGTTTTGACTGATTTTTTTACTTCTATTTTCAGTCCTTATCTCTCTCTGTTTTTCTTAATATGTTTCTAGTGTGACCAGGATACTTCCTAGGATGCATGGATTATAGAGACTTAGCTACTGTATACTCCTATCCCTATAGCAGATCACAATAAAGCTTAATTATAAGGGGGAGTGAGGTTATCTTTTTTACTACCTCTTGATCTATACCACCCTGGGCTGGCATAGGATTGTAGGTTCATTTGTATATACTTTGTTTAATTAGGGTCTCTGACCATATTATTTCTAATAGCCAGGTTCTATATTTGGAACATCGCGCTATACATAGATATATTTTTTCCAGTCAATGCAGTAAGTTTCATTCATATAATTGAGACGGTCTGCATATTTCTCTGTTCTTGTGTTACTATGTATTTTATATACGTAGTTGGTAGGCTTATGCAATGTATGATTATATAATGTAACTAAACCCCCATAATTTTTTGCCTAGGTGAGGTGTTTTTAAATAAAACTCTTACAATCTCTAAGATTTTAAATCATTGTTTAGTGAATAAGCGAGCGCACTGGATTCTGTATTTTGTATATTTTGGCCCCAGCAGCACCCTATAATGTATGCATGTTCAGGTGAGTGCAGCCCTCTTGGTTTCTTTATATATATATATATATATATATATATAAAAACTATGATTATTCAGCTTTTAACATGCGTAATACGAGCCTCTTGTCTTGCTATAAAATTATCAGATTTTACTAATTACATGACGTCAAGTCATGATTTTATAAAGGACACGGAGGCGAGTATTAGGCTTATCTCTTTCTTTTATTTCCTCAGCAGCAAAGAAAGCTAAGGTGTTTATTTATAGAAAAAAGAAACCTGCATAAATACCCTCACAGGGTTAACCTTACATCACTATCCTCCAACCAATAGGAACAGTCCTTCTGTAATATCCTTTCATGTAGCCTCCTCCTCTTCCTCTTTCTTGATGTTGCCGAAGCTACAATGTCATCAACAGCGAGTAACTACAAACTGATTGTAAAACAGAACAAAAGGGGTTGACAGCTGAATTCGTGCCCTCGAGAAACTTTCCATAAGAGAAAAAAAAACAAAAATCTTCCGGAACAGATCCTCTTCAACTGCACGATCCGGCATCCGCAACAATGGGTATTTGTAGGAAATTCATGCTGAAAAGGACAAAGAAAAACAATGGTAAAACGTGTCCTTGCCAACTATTTTCGTCTTATCACATTATAAAACTTGAGCTATTTATGTAATCCTTTACATGTAAACCTGCAATCGTCACTCGCTATATTAACCAAAACCAACTGTGTCAATGATAACTCCCACCAATACAGTACCTATTACGTACCTGGGCCGGGATACAAAATTTTGTTTGCCTCTGATCCGGGTGGGCTAATACTCGCCTCCGTGTCCTTTATAAAAGCATGACTTTATGTAATTTAATTAGTAAAATCTGGTAATTTTATTAAAGGACACGGAGGCTCATATTAAGCTAGTTCAAAGCTGAGAAATAACTACCCTGGACACGTGGTCCGTAGGTCGAAAATAATATTCCTTAAATGTCGACTCACGAGACCAATCTGCTGTTCTCAAGAGATCCTCTAATCTACAGCCCGAACTGAAAACCTTTGACGCCATAGCTCCTCTGGTAGAGTGTGCTCCATACACAGTGGTATCTATGTGCGCCAAAGCCATTATCCATTTCACCCAACGGGCAAGAGTCACTGTAGCTGGTGAGGTCGTTTGGTAACCAAAAACAATTCTGGGTGCATCGTATTCCTGAATCCCAAGGTTCGTTTCTGTCAGGGGTCTCCCCTCCTCCTACCTGTCGGCGAGCAGCGTCTCCTCTCCGCCGCTCGCGTCCTCCACGCCTCCCAGCGGCAGCATGTATAACGCTTTTTTATGCAAAGGCCAGGGTCACTCACGTGACCCAGCGTTAAAGCAACAGTACTACAATCACAGTGGGAGGCGTAGATATCTCCCACGTGTGATTGTTAATTCTGATTGGAAGTTATCCAATCAGAATAAAGCAAAGGGTATTTATACTTACCTTTCCTGTCTCTCAGTGCCCTGTTGTGGTCTTGTGATACCTGTAGTGCAGTTTGTTTCTCTCTGGTTACTGATTATTTAGTTTGTTATTCCAATCATCCTGTCTTCTCCACTCCTTTGACCTCGGCTTGTTTCTCGTTCTCCCGTTTTCTGGCTCCCTTTACTTGGCTTGTCTCCTGACCATTCTTAGTGTGCTTAGCCCGGCCACTCTAAGGACCGGTATAGCATCTTTCCTCTCTGTGTCCTGTTAGCGTGTTAGGTTCCAGAATCGTGACATTACAACAGGGCCACCAAGGAACCTGCTGACATTCCACAGTTGTTAGTAAATCAGGAGGCTAGAATGGATGGTATAGACCACCGTATGGATCAGTTTGCCCAGGCTTTACAAACCATACTGGCTCGTACTGCCCACTTGCAACCTGCCGTTCAAGAAGCTGTTGCTGCTGTGCCAGAACCCATTCCCGATCCAGTACCCCCCGCTCCTGCTCACGTGGTTCACATGACGCCACTTCAGCGCTATAGCAGTGATCCAGCGTTGTGCCGTGGTTTCCTCAACCTAATTGATATTCATTTGGTGATGAATCCTCGTTCCTACCCCACTGACAGAACCAAAATTGCTTTTCTGATCAACCACCTGTCCGGGAAAGCTCTAGCATGGGCTAATCCCATGTGGGAGAATACGTCCCCAATGTCCTTTGCAGACTTTTTGACAGCTTTTAAACGTACATTTGATCAACCCGGCAGGGTTGCTTCTGCTGGCAAAGCTCTGCTTAGGGTCCGACAGGGTAATAGATCTGTAGCGGATTATACCATTGAATTCCGCACTCTGGCAGCTGAAGTGGTTTGGAATAACGACGCCCTCGTAACAGCCTTTAAGGAGGGTTTGGCCGCTTACATATTAGACGAAATAGCATCCAGGGAATTGCCTGTTCTTCTGGATGATGTAATAGACTATATCATTCTTATTGACAACCGTATTAGAGAGAGGCGTAGTCAAAGAAGGATGAATACACAGGGGTTACCTGCTTTACCCAGTACTGCATTATTAGCATTACCTCCCCCTAATCAACCACCTCCCGAACCCATGCAATTAGGTACTGTAGGCTTAACTGAAGCTGAAAGAACGTACCGCAGAAGGGAGGGCTTGTGCCTTTATTGTGGAAAGAGGGGGCATCTCTGAAGAAACTGTCCTAGTTTGCAGGGAAACTTCAGCACCTAAGGCCTAGAGAGGGGTCGGCCTCGGGTGTTATGGTTTTTTCCCCTCATGTGTCCATCTCCAGTTACTCTTTTGGTCAATCAAACCACTATAACAACTAAAGCCTTGATCGATTCAGGTGCTGCAGACAACTTTATGGATGAGAACTTTGCAAAAACCGCAGCCTTGAATCTGATCCAAAAGGCCACACCCTTGGCCGTTGAGGCCATAGATGGTAGACCACTTGATAAACCTCTGGTGACCCATGAAACCCAAGAAATGGTTATGGCCGTGGGTGCCTTACACAAGGAAAGGTTAACCTTCCAAATAATTGACTCCCCTACAGCTTCCATCGTTCTGGGCTTTCCCTGGTTAATTAAGCATAACCCGGTACTTGATTGGGGTTGTTTAGATATACTCTCCTGGGGGGAATCTTGTCAACAAGACTGTATGGCCCGTTTACGTCCCGTTTGCTTACTTAATGTGCCTACAGCTAAACCACTTTCTGTTTCTGTCCCTCCTGTGTATGCAGACCTCGCATTTGTCTTTGAAAAAAGGGAGGCTGATAAACTACCCCCACACCGGGATTATGATTGTGCCATAAACCTGTTACCTGGTACTATGCCTCCTAGGGGTAAGGTCTACCTGCTTTCTGAGAAAGAAAACCAGGTCATGGAGGAGTACATACAGGAATCCTTACTTAAAGGTTTTATCAGAAGGTCCTCCTCTCCGGCTGGTGCTGGTTTCTTTTTTGTTGCCAAGAAAGAGGGCGATTTGAGGCCATGTATAGACTACAGGGGCCTGAATAATATAACAATTAAAAACGCTTATCCTATCCCTCTCATTACTGAGTTGTTTGACCGTGACCTCAGGGGGGCTTATAACTTGGTTTGTATAAAAGAGAATGATGAATGGAAGACAGCGTTCAATACACGCAGTGGGCATTACGAGTATCTAGTCATGCCTTTTGGACTGTGTAATGCTCCTGCTGTCTTTCAGGACCTCATAAATGATGTCCTTAGAGATTTACTGCATGTCTGTGCTGTGGTTTATCTTGATGATATACTTGTATATTCTCCTGATTTGGAGACACATCATGCCCATGTGAGGATGGTACTTAAGAGATTACTGCGGAGCGGTCTTTATTGTAAATTAGAGAAATGTTTATTTGACCAAAAATCAGTACAATTCCTAGGGTACGTCATTTCTGAACAGGGATTCAGCATGGATCCTTGTAAATTAGAAGCCATATTGTCTTGGCCTCTTCCTCAAGGCCTTAAGGCAATACAGTGATTTATAGGCTTTGCCAATTATTATCACAGGTTTATTAAAAACTTTTCATCAGTCATTTCTCCTATCACGAAACTGACTAAAAAGGGTTTGCACCCCAGGGTTTGGACTCCTGAAGCCGTTAAAGGCTTCGAGACTCTCAAAAAGGGATTTGCCAATGCCCCTGTGCTACACCATCCTGATCCTTCCCTTCCCTTTGTTATGGAAGTAGACGCTTCAGAATCAGGTGTAGGAGCTGTATTATCACAAAGACTATCGCATAACGAACCCCTCCATCCCTGTTGTTACTTTTCTAAAAAGCTGTCCGATTCGGAAAAGAATTATGACGTCGGGAACAGGGAACTATTAGCTATTGTGATGGCTTTTAAAGAATGGAGGTACTTATTAGAAGGAGCTAGACACAAAATCCTGGTTATAACTGATCATAAGAATCTCTCCTATATAGCAGATGCTAAAAGGTTGTCCTCTCGTCAAGCCAGATGGTCTTTTTTTCTTTCACGCTTTCAGTTCATTATCACACATAGGCCTGGGTACCGTAATGTCAAGGCTCATGCTATCTCCAGACAATACGAATCTTTGGAGTCAATTGCCCCCGCTCCTGAACCCATTGTACCTACATCTAAGATAATAGCTGCTACCCGTTTGGTTATTTCTTCTCTTTTCCTTGATGGTATCAAGACATACCAAACCCAAGCACCCTCTGAGACACCTGTTGGTAGATTATATGTGAAAGAAAAAGATAGAAAGAAATTGTTAGCATTATTTCACACCGCCAAAACGGCTGGTCACCCAGGGGTTACCAAAACATACAAGGGTCTCCTTCAACAATTTTGGTGGCCCTCACTTAAGAAATTTGTCTCTCGGTTTTGGAGGGGCTTTTGTGCTGAGATGGGGATCTCCTTGTCATTTACGTCCTCCTATCATCCACAATCTAATGGAGCCGCCGAACGAGCAAATCAATCTGTAGAGTTATATTTACGCTGCTTCACGAATGCGCACCAGGACAACTGGTCTCACCTCCTTCCCTGGGCTGAATTCACCATTAACACCGTGACTCATTCGTCCACTGGCTTAAGTCCTTTTATGGTTGCTTATGGGTTCCAACACTCTGTCCTTCCCGGCGTTTTCTCAGACAAGGGAATACCCACTTTGGACGAGCACCTCACCTCCTTACAGAAGATGTGGGATCAGGTCCATGCTTTCTCGTGCGACTGCTACTCAGAAGAGATTTGCTGATCGTCAGGGGTGCTGCTCCTTCTTATGTCCCGGGTGATAGGGTTTGGTTGTCCTCTACGAATCTCCGCCTCAGGGTCCCCTCGATGAAATTCGCGCCCAGGTTCCTTGGCCCCTATAAGGTATTGCGTAAGATCAATCCTGTGTCCTACTCCCTGGCCTTGCCTCCTTCCATGCGTATACCTAACACTTTTCACACCTCCCTTTTGAAGCCCCTGCTCTGTAATCGATTCTCTGGTCCTCTCAGGCGTCCGGGTTCCCTCCACGCTGTCTCCAGTGACGTGTACGAAGTGGCTGCTCTGCTTTATTCTCGTCTTTCTCGGGGTTGGTTGCAGCATCTGGTAGATTGGAAGGGTTACGGTCCTGAGGAGCGGTCTTGGGTTTCTGCCTCTGACTTGAATGCGCCCTCTTTGATCCGCTCCTTTCATGTGCAGTTTCTTTTGAAGCCTTTGGCTTCCCGCCCGTCGGGCGGTCCTCGAGGGGGGGGTTATGTCAGGGGTCCGCGGGCGGACTCCCCTCCTCCTACCTGTCGGCGAGCGTGTCTCCTCTGCGCCGCTCGCGTCCTCCACGCTTCCCAGCGGCAGCATGTATAACGCTGCACGCTGGGAGGTCGCAAATTTATGCAAACGCCACGTGACCCGGCGTTAAAGCAACAGTACCACAATCACAGTGGGAGGCGTAGATATCTCCCACGTGTGATTGTTAATTCTGATTGGAAGTTATCCAATCAGAATTAAGCAAAGGGTATTTATACTTACCTTTCCTGTCTCTCAGTGCCCTGATGTGGTCTTGTGATACCTGTAGTGCAGTTTGTTCGTGTTTCTCTCTGGTTACCAATTATTTGGCTCGTTATTCTGATTATCCTGTCTTCTCCACTCCTTTGACCTCGGCTTGTTTCTCGTTCTCCCGTTTTCTGGCTCCCTTTACTTGGCTTGTCTCCTGACCATTCTTAGTGTGCTTAGCCGGCCACTTTAAGGACCGGTATAGCATCTTTCCTCTCTGTGTCCTGTTAGCGTGTTAGGTTCCAGAATCGTGACAGTTTCTCGTATTCCCGTAGACAGTTTACTGGACAAAGTTTGATGTTATGCGGGAACAAAGGGTATGAAACTGAAGTAATTGACGACTTAGTACGCCTGGAGATGTTGAATGAAACTCCTGTGGGGGTAAAGGAGCGTGCCTCAAAATCCAGTGCCCTAACATGGGACACCCTCTTGCAGGAGATCAGGCAAAGAAGCATGGTCAATTTCGCTGACAGTTGTTTAAGCGTGAGTGCTTCATTATGTGGCCAAGATTCCAACAGTTGTAGGACTGAATTGACATCCCATAATGCCGTGTATCTGGGTTGCGGTGGACGAGCAAACCGAATTCCCCGTAGGAGACGACATACTGACAGTTGTTGACCCATCGGGGTTCCATCTATTCCTCTATGTCCTGCTGAAATCGCCGATCTGTAAACATTAATGGTTCGATAGGCTAAGCCTTGGTTATACAGATCGGTAAGGAAACGTAACAAGGAAGCTATAGGAGCACCTACGGGATCCACTTGTTGTTCCAGGCACCAACTACTCCATCCGTTCCAGGCATAGAGGTAGGACCGTCTAGTTCCAGGCGCCCAAGCTCCTGCCAGTAACTCGATAGTTTCTTGTGGAACATCTGGTACGACCCAGGGTCCCCTGAAAGGAGCCACGCTAAGAGTTTGAACTGCCCTTGGGCCAGTAGGGGGTGTGGATTGCCCTCTGGGTCTGATTAAAGGAATAAGATATCCGTGAGCAATCGCGAGAGGTCTATGAGTGTTGGGAACCACGGTTGGGCTGTCCAAAACAGAGTTACGAGGACCAGTGATGCTTGAGTCCGTCTGAGATGAACCAGTGTTCGAGCGGAAAGGCGTACAATCGGCTGTTCCGCCAGTGTTGGAGAAAAGCATCTGCTGCCAGTGCGTCTGGGTCTGGTCTCCAGCTGAAGAATGTTGGTAATTGGGAGTTCAACCGAGATGCAAACAGGCCGATTTGCATCGGGCCCCAGAGCATCTGAAGTCGTAACAACACATCGCGGTCCAGCCGCCAGTCTCTGGCGTCGTGCAGATGTCTTGAATGCCAATCCACTATGACGTTGGACAAACCAGGGATGTATTCCGCTTGTATTGAAATATTGCGATCTAGGCAGTATTGCCAGAACTCCTTGGCCAGGTCTGTCAAAATCTCTGATTTCGTGCCACTGAGGTGGTTGATGTAGCGGACCGCTGAAATGTTGTCTATTCGCAGGACAATGGAGCAATTGGTTGCGCCCCCGAGGAGGCTCTTCAGGGCAAACGATCCCGCCATTAATTCCAAACCGTTGATGTGTAGGCTTTTCTCTGAGCACGACCATATTCCTCCGGTGGAGATAGGCCCGCAACGCGCTCCCCAACTGTGTGTGCTCGCATCGGACTCAAGAATGAAATCCGGGGCAGTCCCAAAGATTGCCCTGCCGTTCCATGCCTCCATATGTTGCAGCCACCATGTGAGTTCTTGCTTGGCTGCGTAGTCGAGTGGCACGGAGTCAGATCGCGAGTGCCCTGAGCGCAGCTGTGTGGCTTTTAGTCGTTGTATGGCCCTGTAATGTAGCGGTCCTGGGAAGATTGCCTGGATGGAGGCAGAGAGGAGTCCGATTATTCTGGCCAACTGTCGCAGCGTCAACACTGGTCTTGTGAGCGTCCTGCGGATCTCCTTTTTGATGCGTTTGACTTTTTCCGTCGGTAGGCTGAGTGTCCCGGTGATTGCGCTGATATGGAAACCCAGGAATTCTGTTTTGGGACGATGTAAGTACCAATTTCTCCCAATTGATGAGAAATCCCAAGTTTTGTAGCAACGTCAGTGCCCATGATAGGTGTTCCCGCAGTTGGGGAATCTCTTGTGCCATGATCAACATATCATCCAGATAAATGATCCTCCGTATGCCCCTGCTGCGTAGCAGGGCGACCACCAGCTTCAGTAATTTGGTGAAGCACCAAGGGGCTGATGAGAGTCCAAAGGGGAGACATCGGAATCTCCACGTCGCCTTTTCCCATTGGAATTGGAGCAGGTGGTGGCACCCCTCCACCATAGGGATTGTGAAATAGGCTTCTTGTAGGTCCAGTTTGACCATCCAGTCCCCTAGTCTGAGCAGGTCTCGCAGGCAATGGATCACCTCCATTTTGAAATGGTGGTACCGTACAAATGTGTTTAGTGGTCGTAAGCTGATGACTGGGCGTACTCCGCCGCCCTTCTTGGGTACCAGGAATAGGTTGCTCATGAACCCGGGGGAGGGTGACGGGACCTTATATATGGCGCCTTTTTCTTGTAGGGCGTGTCGAGAATGCTATTCGGTGTGGCCTGCTTGCTTGGACAGGGGGTTGTACAAACTTTATGTGATACCCCACGACAGTATTGAGGACCCATATGTCCGCTGTCAGACGTTGCCAGTTCACTATAAAGTGTAACAGTCTGCCCCCCACAGTCGGTATACTCGGGGAGGGGAAAGGTAGTACACTCACCATAAGGGTGTCAGCCGTATGAGTTGCCTCTGGGTCCTCGCTGCTGACATGGTCTGGCTCTGACCGGAAAGAAGGGTGAGGGCACTCTATTCTCTGGCGGCTGAGCTCTAGCCATGACGGGACCTCTGTATTCCCGGTAGGAACCGCAGGCAGACACCGGGGCCATCTGCCGGCCCCACCAAAAACTCTGGGGGAGAACACTTGTTTTAAGTTCGTCTGTGCCTTGTCTAGGGCCGTAAATGTGCTCACATAAGTGCCTAATTCTTTAACAAAACTGTCTCCGAACAGGAGACCCTTGGCTTGCGGTCCCGGTTCGGTGAGGGTCATGTTAACGAGTTTGGGCTCGATTTTCCTCAATATAGTTTTGCGCCTTTCGGTGGCCAGCGCAGCATTTGCATTACCGATGAAGCATATGGATCTCTGGGCCCAGCCTCTAATGGCTAATAAATCAAGAGGTGTCCCCTCATTTAATGCCGCCTCGACCAGTTCAAAAATTTTGGCACTAGGGCCTAGTGTATCCAGCACCCTATCTTGGCACTGCCGTAGGGAGTAATCAAGTCCCTTTTTGGCTTTCCAGCCCGATTTACCCAGGAATTGCGCTATTTTGCGATCTATGTCTGGCGTGACGCAGGCCATATCGGGCACTGTTGGGCGTGGGCACTCCGCCCGCAGTTTTTGTCTGGTGGCTTTATCTAAGGGTTTACGGATTCTGGCCGCTATGCACCGTGCCACATGATCGGTCGGGTACCACTCAGCCCACCTAGGGTTCTGCAGTGTATCAGGGTTGAACAGAGGTTCGCCCTGAGGGTCCAGTATAGCGGAAGTATCCGCAGTATCATACAAGGGGTTAGTCGGGTTGCGTGATGGGCTACGGTCAGGGGAGGAAACCTCCCATTCATTTAAGTAGACTTCGTCGGACTCGCTCAACACCTCCTCAGTATCCGAAACCAGAATCGGAACAGTCAGTTAGGGCTTTTGCCCACTTCCATGTCCTCGCCGCTTTTGCCCGGCGGGTGGCTCATTTTCGTGGGGGCCCCACGACCTCAGGTGTGACATGCTTTCCCATGTTGTGAGTTTTCCTCACGGCTTTACGGCCCTCTCTGTGTAAAGGACCTTCTTCTGTGGCCCTGCCGAGGGTTCCCTTAGGGTTGGCTGCCTTAATAGCATTTGAAATGGAGTTAAATATGTTGTCAGACATAACACCCATTGCAGTATAGATAGCTTGGGTGACTGACTTGGACATGGTGGCGTCCAGGAGCGAGTGGAACTCCTCTGAGTCCAAGTGCTCCAGGGTGGTCACCACGTCCCCTTGCAGGGTGGAGGGTTCAGACACCATGGTTCTGGGATGGGTGTTGGCGTCCCCCTTATCACTGGGGCGAGAGGCAGAGTACTCAGCAGGGGTCTGCATCTTGAGCCAGTTAAGTGGGTGAGGCACACTAGTAATAGGGAAATTACAGATAATTGCAGGCAATTCTGCAGGAGCAGAGTAAGGGGTTGCTAAAGACAAGGCAACAGAACAGCAACAAACAGATTGCACTGTCAGCTTACTGAGTGTTCCCTCAGGAATAGCCTCTGGGGACACTGGCAGGCTGACAAGCAATCTATCTGTCCAATCAGCTCACGCCCTCCTAGTGGGCTCTGAGGTGAGCGGGAAAAAATGAGCGGCAAAATTTTTCACTACCGCCCCTTTAACATGTCTGCTGTGTGTGCAGCAGGGACCGCGCATGCGCGCGCGGCGTTTACTCGCGCGGTGTTGCGGCTGGGGAAACCCCTGAGAAGAAACCGGGCTCTTCCCAGGGGGTTCCCCACGCTGTGCGACCGAGTGGGGAGGGTAATAAACTACCCGGCGGTACGCACGGGGGGGGGGTGAGGGGGGGCGGGGCACCCGCAGGGGAGCGTAGGAAAAGATTACTGACAGAACGCCCAAGGCGTGTTGTGGAAAAAATGACCAGCAAAACACACAATTAATGCATTAAACATACACAAAGCAATCAAACACAAATGGAGTGAGAGAAACAGTGGTACTTAGCTGAGGCAGCAGCAAAGAAAGAGGAAGAGGAGGAGGATACATGAAAAGATATTAGAGAAGGACTGTTCCTATTGGTTTGAGGATGGTGATGTAAGGTTAACCCTGTGAAGGTATTTATGCATGTTTCTTTTTTCTTTAAACACCTTAGCTTTCTTTGCTGCTGAGGAAATAAAAGAAAGAGATAAGGCTCCGTGTCCTTTAATAAAATTCAAGATTTTCCTATTTTTGACGTCACAAAATATAGATTTTATTGAAGCCAGGAGGTGATTATTATCCCTTCCATTAAAGGAACACTATAGTCACCTAAATAAAGCAGTTTTAGTGTATAGATCATTCCCCTGCAATTTCACTGCTCAATTCACTGTCATTTAGGAGTTAAATCACTTTGTTTCTGTTTATGCAGCCACACCTCCCCTGGCTATGATTGACAGAGCCTGCATGAAAAAAAAACTGATTTCACTTTCAAATAGATGTAATTTACCTTAAATAATTGTATCTCAATCTCTAAATTGAACTTTAATCACATACAGGAGGCTCTTGCAGGGTCTAGCAAGCTATTAACATAGCAGGGGATAAGAAAATCTTTATTAAACAGAACTTGCAATAAAGAAAGCCTAAATAGGGCTCTCTTTACAGGAAGTGTTTATGGAAGGCTGTGCAAGTCACATGCAGGGAGGTGTGACTAGGGTTCATAAACAAAGGGATTTAACTCCTAAATGGCAGAGGATTGAGCAGTGAGGCTGCAGGGGCATGTTCTATACACCAAAACTGCTTCATTAAGCTAAAGTTGTTCAGGTGACTATAGCCCCTTAAGGACACAACTTCTGGAATAAAAGGGAATCATGACGGAATATTTCCGTTATGTGTCCTTAAAGGGATAGTGTCCCTTTAAACCACCCTTTTCTTTATGTTTTCAGCTTAATCCTGTTAGGAGTTTCGTTGTTCTTATCCTTGGAGTTTACTCTGTCAGATACTTCTTCTAGAATCACAGCTCGAAAAAGGAAGGATATTGGGGATCATTCACTATAGACTATGCCGGATGCAGATTGGCTACAGAGTGTTCCATTTCAGTTACTCTATGTTTTGTCTTTTATTCACTAAACTTTATTTATAAAAATGTATTTGCTGCTGAAGTTAAAGGACCACTATAGGCACCCAGACCACTTCAGCTTAATGAAGTGGTCTAGGTGCCTGGTCCATCTAGGGTTAACCCTTTCTGCTGATTTTCACAGTGAGAAGACGCCAGCGTCCATAGGAAAGCATTGAGAATACTTTCCTATGGAGCGGCTCTTGCCGCGCATTCAGCCGATGACGGAAGAAGAGGGAGGAAAGTCCCAGCGCTGAGGGAGCTCGGCGCTGGAAAAAGGTAAGGGATTAACCCCTTCAGGGCTACGGGAGTGGGACCCTGAGGGTGGGGGCACCCTCAGGGCACTATAGTGCCAGGAAAACGAGTTTGTTTTCCTGGCACTATAGTGGTCCTTTAACCCCTTAAGGACACAGCTTCAGAAGCTTGACTTACGCTTAATGACACAAGCAATTTTTGCATTTTCTTGCTGTTTGCGTTCAACTGCAATTTGCATCTCTCTCATTTATTGCACCGACACATATTATATACTGTTTTTTAAAGGACAGAAAGGGCTTTAATTTGATATAACATATATATATATATATATATATATATATAAATGCTTACTTATTATAAAAAAAATACAGAAAAATGCAAAAAAAATGAAAAATATTGTTTTTTTTTACAGTTTTTGCAATAATAATGTGTGCATAATTAGTGCAGGTTAAGGAAAGTAATTAAAAATAAATTTATTTATTTGTTCTGATTTACAGAATATATAATGTGTCTGGGATTTTAAGTTTTTTTTGGTAGTTACAGGTCACAAAGCACAAGGAGTAAAATAAACTTTAATGTGGAGCGATTTTAGAATTTGGTATGTTTGTCTTGTAAGCTTAATAGCCATAAAAGAAAACAAAATTGCCACACAAAAGTATATATTTATATAAAGTAGACATCACGGGCTATTTACCTAAGGTTGTTTTGACACTTTCTACGTAGCCATATTACCGCCAACCTCTGCTAAATATTGGAGTAAAATTGTGTTCTTTTTGGTTTTTGGCACACAAACTTATAACAGAGAAATTCTCGTGTATATTTTGTAAAGTTGGTGCGTGCTATTCCTGTACAAAGTTTTATTTTGTGTTCAGTTACATCTGCTGAGTAAAATGACACCCCCATTGTATGTCTTTTGCACTATTTCGTGAAGTTACAGTGCCATACAGGATACCTGTCCTTTTCAGTATTCACAGTAGAATTTTGAGAGATGAATTTAATGAGCCTTAGCTTCCATTTGGGGTATTATAACAGTTTGACTGTTCAAAAAAACCCCCACAAAGGCCTACCATTTGTAAAAGTAGACACTCCAGGGTATCTTATAAGGTGCATATTGTGCCTTAACATGCCCCCATTTTTTCACCAATATATGCCAAAGTATGTGGTAAAAAAAAATTTTGTGCATTTTTACATACGGATTGCATTTTTGCTGGGCGTTTTGTATATTTCATATGTGCCACTAAGTTCAAACCCCCCAAATTATGCTCAGCTAAGTCTTCTGAGTAAAATGACACCCCATATGAATGTCTTTGGCACTATTTCGTGAAGCTACAGTGCCATATAGGAGACCTGTCCTTTACAGTATTCACAGTAGAATTTTGAGAGACGGATTTAATGAGCCTTAGCTTCCATTTGGGGTATTATAACAGTTTGACTGTTCAAAAAACCCCCACAAAGGCCTACCATTTGTAAAAGTAGACACTCCAGGGTATCTCATAAGGTGCATATTGTGCCTTAACATACCCCCATTTTTTCACCAATATATGCCAAAGTATGTGGTAAAAAAATTATTTTGTGCATTTTTTACATACGGATTGCATTTTTGCTGGGCGTTTTGTATATTTCATATGTGCCACTAAGTTCAAACCTCCCAAATTATGCTCAGCTAAGTCTTTTGAGTAAAAATACACCCCCAATGAATGTCTTTGTCACTATTTTGTGAAGCTACAGTGCCATATAGGAGACCAAGCCATATCCGTTTTTACCAAACTTTGAATTTTGACGCTGGGCCTATGTGCAATTTCCAAGCATCTTCGCAGGTTTTAAATTCAATCTACCCCACAAAGGCCTACCATTTCTTAAAGTAGACACCCCAGGGTGTTTCAAAAGGTATAGTTTGAACCTTAGCGTGGGATCATTTTTCCGCTAGCTTGTACCAGATGTAGTGGTAATAAGCATTTTTCTGCCTTTTTGACATACAAAGTGAGTTTGCACAGTATATTTTGCAAACCTTATGTGTGCTACGACTGTATAATACTTCATATGTTGCTCAGCTATGTCGGCTGAGTACAGCAATACCCCCGTATGTACCTTTGCCAGGTATATGTGGATGTTGAAGGGGCGCATTTGAGACGCAGCCATTCAGTTTTTTTCTAACTTTGAAGTTTTACGCTGTGTCCATGTTCCAATTTGGAATAGTTTAGACGGTTGGTTATTGAAACTTCCCCACAAACACATACTATTTATTAAAGAATACACCCTGGGGTAATTCAAAAGGCATATTTTGAACCTTGGCGTGGGATAATTTTTTTCTCTAGTTTGTTCCAGGTGTAGTGGTAATGAGCGTTTTTAAAATGTATTTTTTTACTTTTTATAACTTTTTTACTTTTAAAAACTAGTTTTTAAACTTTTGTTTTGCTTATAAATTTTTTTTAAACTTTCCTAAACTTTCTTAAAACTTTTTTTACAGATTTAACATTTTTCTAAGCTATTTTTTTTACTGTTAACCCCTAACTAGCAGTACGCAGCACTAACAGTAAATTCCCCATTTTCCCATAACTCCCACCCACCCCAGCTAGCAAAATATATAGTTATAAAATATTTTAATTAATTAATTAAATAACTTGAACCCCTGAGGGTTAAAAAAAATAAATAAAAGTTAATCCTCAGGGGTTAAAAAAAAATTAGATCACAGTATAATACTGTGATCTCTATTTGATCGCTGTAGGCAGTGATCGACTGGCAGCAGGGCCGTCTTTAATAACGAATGGACCCTGGGCAAGTGTTTGCTTGGGCCCCCTGTGCCCTGCCGCTCTCGCCCCTCACTCCCTGGTATGCAATCACGGCATCCATCCCAACGCAGTGGCGGTACTAAAGTAGAATGAATTTTATTGGGACCCCCAATTGCAAGGTTGGACTAAAGGTAGAACCCCATCTGTCGTGCAACTCCAACAATGCTTTGACAGCTGGGACTCTACCAATTTCCCATGCTTGCAGGGTTGTATTTAGCACTGAGCCATGTTAGTATGTTTGAATGTAAGCATGTGTTTGTATGGAGTATGTTTGTGTGAATGTGTTTGTATGTGGTACTGGAGTTTGAATGCAAGTGTGTATTTATGTGTAGTGTTTGTTTTTGAATGTAGGAGTGTGCTTGTATGTAGTGTTGACGTTGGAGGTGTGTATTTGAATTTAAAGTTGCGGCTCAGATGCACAGGTACACACTCTGACGCACAAGCAGATACACAGATACATACACTGACTACATACAGATAAACAGGCACATACACTGACAGACACACTGACACAGGCACATATATTGACACACACAGACACATACACTGGTAGACGTACTGACAGACATACTGACACAGGCACATATACAGACATACTGACACACAGACACATATACTGACACACAGACACATATACCGACATACTGACACACACACACAGACACATACACTGATCAACATACTGACACACATACACTGACAGAAATACTGACACCCACACACTGACAGATATACTCACACCCACATACACTGAGAAATACTGACACACACACACAGGCACATACACTGACACACACAGACTGATATACTGACACACACACACACACACACACAGACATACTGGCACACAGACAGATATACTGACACATGCATACACATGCACTAACAGGCATACTGACGCACTGACAGACATACTGACACATACACATACTGACACACACATATATACTGACACACAGACAGACAGACATACTGACACACACACAGACATACTGACACACACAGACATGCTGACACACACACACACATACACTAACACACACATACACTAACACACAAACTAACACACATACACACTAACACACATACACACACTAACACACATACACAAACACACACACTAACACACATACACTAACACACAAACACACACACTAACACACATAAACACATACATACATACACTAACACACACATACACTAACACACAAACACATACACTAACACACACAAACACACACTAACACACATACACTAACACACACAAACACACACATACATACACTAACACACACATACACTAACACACAAACACTAACACACACATACACTAACACACAAACACTAACACACACGTACACACACACAAACAAACACACACACACACACACAAACACATACACTAACACACAAACACACACACACTAACACACACATACACAAACAAACACACAAACACATACACTAACACACACATACACACAAACACACATTTTTTTTTTAAAATGTAATCCCCCCAGCCTCCTTACCTTTTGGAGTGCTGGGGGGATTCCCTGGGGTCCAGTGGTGCTGCTGGGCTCCTGGGCGGGTGGCCGGTTGGGCAGGAAGGCGGGCACGCGAGGGAGCACGGGGCCCACGGGGCAGGTGCCTCGGGCCCCCCAAGAGAAACTGGGCCCGGGGCAGCTGCCCCGTTTGCCCCGCGTTAAAGACGGCCCTGGTCTTCTCACTGTGATTTTCACAGTGAGAAGCGCGGAAGCGCCTCTAGTGGCTGTCAGTGAGTCAGGCACTAGAGGCTGGATTAACCCTCTTGGAAACTGCTATGTTTTCAGCTGCAGGGTTAAAACTAGAGGGACCTGGCACCCAGACCACTTCATTGAGCTGAAGTGGACTGGGTGCCTATTGTGGTCCTTTAAATTTGTTTGAATTCCAAATACTTGAGTGTTTCTTTTATAAATAGATAATATATAAATATAAGATTTTATTTACTGCTCCTCTTCTTGTCACTTGATCTGTGAACCAGATGGTGGGCGAATGTGAAAAATATATACATGATATTTATATTAATGTGGCGAAATTAACCTTGCCACTTGTGCCTGGAGACGACTGCTTGCCAGCCACTTGCCATGTGATTATGGTCCCTGGGAGGTTTGGCCCAAGATTTGGGCATAATGGATTTTCGTTGTGCTGCTGCTGGCCCTTTAACTCCCAGAGAAAGGATTTGTACTTTTGAATTGGCACTTCAGATGCAGTCGAAGTGCCCAAGTAGTCGAAGCGGCCACCATTCGAAAACCGAACACGTGGCGGCGGCCATTTTAATTTAGTCGAACGTGGTCAGCGGTGCGTGCCACTGAATCTATGGAACTAAAATCGGCTATGCATTTGCACGAACACCGCTGACCCTTACCTTCTCAGGAACTTCGACGCTTGGCTGGACTCGAAGTGCGTTCGACAATTCGAACACACTGTTAGACTGGACTATTTGCACGAATGGCCTAATTCGTGCATTCGAATGGGACTTAGACATTTTTCTGTGTGAAATTGACCGAGCGCACAGCCCAACTCTATGGAACTCTTTTTGGGCCTGAAAATGTGCTTGCGGTCGGTCAAAGGTGACTTATATATATCTCCCGAACGGCTGAACGGATTCAAATGGTTTTTGGGTATGTTGGTATTTGAAATGTGCTGATTAATAATATGTGACTTTTATTAATATTGGATGTATAGTTTTAGGGTAAAAAGTATTTTTTAAACTGTACGGCTAATTGGGTTACCTCTCAGGCTAAGGGGAGGAGATGTGTGGGATGTAACCGGTGTGTGATTGGGTAATTGATAATTGTCTGTGGGCGTCTCTCTTGCATGGGAGAATTGCATAAAAGCAGAGTGTGTGTCATTAAAAGTCTAGTCTTGTTCCAGCATTAAGCTTTGGCTCATGTGTGGATTATTTGGCGATACCAGCGATATTTATTCTTGTGGATTATTGTTCTTATTCTGCTATTGGGAAAAAGGGAATACTGGACGGTGATACAGTTTACTACCGTCACAATTAATATTTACATTATGTATATATTTCACAATATACTGATTAGCTCATTTTCATTGTTCTCTGATTTGTTTTTCTGAATCTTTTTTTTAATCGGCTGAATCACCAAATAGATAAAATTCTTCAGACAATGTTATTATTTTCTGATGAAGTGGTTCTGCCAAAACTCATTTTTAATCCATTATATTTTTTTTTTCTTATGCTCTACTGTGTATTTCTGCCTGAAAGATATAGAGTAGAGAAGGAGCCAATTTAGTTTTTTTCCTCGGACAATTAAGATGTAAACCTGTACCATGAGCTTCATAAATAAAATATATGCCAGGGATCCCATTAAAGCTATTTATGACTTTGGTCTGTTGCTAATGAGAAGCAGACCAGAACAAAGGCATTTCATAATGTAAGTGCTCACTTATGTGTAATGTGAAACATACAAATTGAATTGATAAGTGCATGTAAAATGTCAGTCGATGGAATGGAACTGAAATGTGATCCGAAGGGACACTGTGTGCCAAAGTGACCAGCCAAATTCACTTCCTGCCGCTGGGTACATGTTTACGGAGATTCATGCTCCCATCGTTTTTGCTTTCCTTCTGTAGAACTTGAGTGGGAGTGGGAGGAGAGGGAGGAGTGGGAAGATTGACATAGGTGACACCCTGCATTTCTGTATTATTGGAGCGTGCTGATTCAAGAGTATAGTATTTTACACTCATTCATCAGTCGGTACCTTGAAGGGAAACAGTACAATAACAATGTTGATGTACGTATGTCAGTTTATTAACCCCTTAAAGACGGAGGCAATTGTACAGGTTCTACAGGACTAAAAAAAACAACAACTTGAATTTGAGCTATATTATTATTATTTTTATTATTTTATTATTCATATAGCACCATCAGATTCCGTAGAGCTGTACAACCAAAAAGAACAACAACTTGAATTTGAGCTATATTATTATTATTATTATTTTATTATTCATATAGCGCCATCAGATTCCGTAGCGCTGTACAACCAAAAAGAACAACAACTTGAATTTGAGCTACATTATTATTATTACTATTTTATTATTTATATAGCGCCATCAGATTCCGTAGCATTGTACAATGGGGTCTGTTTACCCATAATTTACCTCTTTCATATTAAGTGCACCCACACTTATTATATATCGTTTTGTTCAGGAGAAACAGGGCTTGTCACAGCAAATATTTTTATATGAAACATAATTTAATATGAATAAAATACAAATAAAGTGTGAGAAATTAAAATACAAATAAAGTAGTTTTCATGTTCTGCATGGTATTTTAACTGAGAATGTCATAATATTGTTAGCTTTCACTGCAATTAAATACACATGTAATGTCCTATGAGAACAAAAATGCCCTCGTGTACAGGTGTTATGGTGTTTTAGAAAGTTACAGGGTCAAATGATGTGTTTGCTCTTTTCGGTTTTTACACATTGAAATTTGCCAGATTGGTTTGCTGTGCTTATGATGCCTTTCAGACCATATGGCAAGAAGACAATGTATGTAAAATTAGGTATGTCCAGTCTTTTTTAGTAGCCACTTAGTCACAAAACATAACCAAAGTTAGTGTTTATATTTTTTTTTTGCATTTATTACTCAATGATAATGACATCATCATATGTTTTACTGCCATAAAACACTCATCTTCAGCGATGTCTTACGAGTACAACAGTACCCCCTGTCTACAGGTTTTATGTTACAGGGTCAAATATAGGGCTTGCAAACTTTCGGCCTGGTTTGTCAGGCAGGTCCCGTGATTTTTAATTAATAAAATTATATAATTTGAAAATAATAAAGAATACAGTAATATACAAATAGAATTAGATTGAATATATATATATATATATATATATATATATACACACATATATGTATATATTTTTATTTTTAATTGCATTTTTTTCCCTAAAACCCTCAAAATTTACACGTTAGAATTAATTTGGAAAGCATTGCAGGAGTCGCACGATAGTTGAGAATTTACTTTTTGTCCACCATTGCCCTACAGTGGTGTCTCCAAAAAATGTCTTGCACCAGGTCCTTCTCTACATTAGTTCTGCCACTGTACTGCACCACCTTACTCGACCTCATTCTGCTATGTAGGATGGGTACCAACCAACAATTGTTCTTAAAGTCATTTTCAAATTAAGCTGATGGAAGAAGTAATAAAATCTATATCTTAATAAATGTACAAGTAACTGACTAATAATAACCATAACAAAAAAAAATCAATACTTTAACAAAAAGATGGTGATGATGTTTATGGCTTACTGCAACACACTGATGACTATTTAATGGTCACAATTTTATGATCTTTTGCCTCACTTAAGAATAGTGATGCACCGAACGGTTCGCTGGCGAATAGTTCCTGGCGAACACAGAATGTTCGCGTTCGCCACGGCGGGCGAACATATGCGCGGTTCGATCCGCCCCCTATTCGTCATCATTGAGTAAACTTTGACCCTGTACCTCACAGTCAGCAGACACATTCCAGCCAATTAGCAGCACACCCTCCCTAGCAGACCCTCCCACCTACTGGAAGGTATCCATTTTACATTCATTCTCAAGCTGCATGCTTAGTGAGAGGAGGGAAAGTGTAGCTGCTGTTGATTAGATAGGGAAATGCATAGCTAGGTTAGGGTGTACAGTGTCCACTAAAGTCCTGAAGGACTCATCTGATCTCTGCTGTAAGGACAGCACCCCAAAAAGCCCTTTTTAGGGCTAGAACATCAGTCTGCTTTTTTTATTTTTTTGTCTAATGTAATTGCAGTTGCCTGCCTGCCAGCTTCTGTGTCAGGCAAACAGTGGATACTGTGCCCAGTGCCACCACTCACTCACTGGTGTCACAATAGCTTGCATTTAAAAAAAATAATTTTTTTTTCACTATAATAGATTGAATAGCAGTTAGTTGTCTGCCAGCTTCTGTGTCAGGCTCACAGTGGATACTGTGCCCAGTGCCACCACTCACTCACTTGTGTCACAATAGCTTGCATTTAAAACCAAAAAACTTGAGCCTGGCCGGGAACGAAGATGGCCGCGTGAGCTGATAGCTCCCGAGACCCAGGCACAACGCAGCAACCCACAGCACACTGGCAGAGCAGTAACCCCCACCAGCCAACCCCCTCACCTACCGGGTACCCCACAGCAATGGGCGGCAGCAGGAAACAGCGGGAAACGCAGCCGTCGGTCGCCTCGCACTTCAGAGTGCAGGGGGGCCCGGCGCCATCTTCCCCACGTGGCGCTGAAAACTCTGACTCGGAGCACAGCGAGCCCTCAGCTCCGGAGTCAGCACCGCTGACGAAAGCCGACCTCCAGCGGCTGCTTAAAGAGGCAGCAGCCGATATAAAATATCACATGGCAGCAGAATTGGAGAAACAGCTCCAAAGCCTGAAGGCAGAAATCACTGATCTGGGGGAGCGGACAGGGCAAGTGGAGCACAGAGTGGACGACATTATGGATACAGTGACCGCCCAGGCAGACACCATTTCAACTCTGCAATCACGCATTGAATCACTGGAAAACGGACTGGAAGACCTCAGCAATAGACCCAGACGAAACAACATCAGGATCAGAGGCCTCCCAGAAACCATCACTGGAGAGTTACTCCACTCCACACTGCAAGAGGTATTTCTGACCCTCTTACCTGACAAAACCCCACAAGAGCTATCCATGGACAGAGCCCTGAAGCCCCCTAGCCAAGACCACACAGCCCCCAGAGACTTGATAGTGAGGCTTCACTACTACTCCGTCAAGGAAGCACTTATGGCGGCGACCAGAAAAAGCCCGCCAAAACTGGACACCGCCACGCTGGCATTCTACCAAGACCTAGCACCCACCATGTTAGCCAAACGTCGAGAGCTGAAACCGCTCACAACGGCACTAACCCAAGCAGGCTTAGCCTACAGGTGGGGGCACCCCTTCAAACTCCTTGTCCGCAGAGACAACACGACCCACATCCTCACAGACCCCTCCAAACAGCAAGCTTTTGCCTCCAAACTGGGCCTGCGCCTACCAGCGGCAAGATCTGACACCACTACCACCACTGCACGGAGACGACCCCCAGCACTACAACCACTGTGGGAAAAACCATCGCCGCAAAGACACCACCACGCCGGGAACAGCCCAAAAGCTACGCCAAGCACCGGACCGAAGATGACCTGACTCCATCGCACCGACCCTGAACCCAGACAAGGCGCACCGAAACGACGGCTTCAATAAAGAGCAAGCCGTAACACAGAGACTGCACCTATCCAACGACCCATCAAATATCCTTTACGTACTTTAAATGTAGAGACGCTGGTCATACGTGCCACGATTGTTTATTTGTCTACATGTGAACAGCTAGCGAGCCCTGCAAATGTGCACGACTCAAACTAGAAAAGAGGCACCACACTCAACACCAAGGGGACTAGACAGCGGGGGGTAGGGGAGCAGGGGGAACGCCACACCACTTCAGCGGGTAAAACTAGGGGGAGTTGGGAGGGGGGAGGAAGTAAGTGGGAACGGGCTGGGACGATAGGGAAAACCCACACTGAACCACCTGACCCCCAGACAATAGGCTACACGCCACCCCACTGGAACAACCTGGGGGAGACGGGGGGGAGAACGCCCCATAACCGAACACCAGGGACTCAGAAAAGCCGGGATCGCCCTAACCCCGACACCAGGAACCCCAGCCCAAGAGACCATGCTGACACCTCTCCCCCAGAAGGGCCCCCTAACCCAAGGGAGCCACCAACCCCCCCAGACAGATCTGTAACTAACAGACCCAAAGACACCATCCCCCACTCCCAACCCACGACTGCCCAGTGGAAATCCGCACACACCTGGACCGGGACGCACCTCAGGACTTACCCCCACCACGCCCCAAGTTAACACCGGGGCACTGGAGTCCCACCTAAGGGACATTCCCAGCACGCCACTAAACTTGAACCTGGCACAGACCATAAGCCCAGGAAGTTGTATATATGTTCACAGTTATTTTTCTTTGTACCCACAGTTTACTCCCGAAGAGTACCATGGCGGGACACAGGACCTTAGAACCACATCCAAAACGGGAAGAAACCCGACGCAACAACCCCAAACCTCCACCCACAACACAGGGGGCAGGACCAAGGCACGATCGACACCGCAGTACCCCTCACACCACAATGCTAGCTAAGGTAACATGCATATCCATTAACTGCAAGGGGCTCAACCACCCCTCGAAACGACACCGGGTTATGCGCTGGGCCAACAGGTCGGGGGCAGACATGGTCTTCCTCCAGGAGACACACTACGCTCATACACGCCCGTTCCCTCTCCTAAGCCGTCACTACCAAACCTGTCACCTCGCCAACTCACATACAGGCAAACATAATGGGGTGGCAATTTTACTGAAAAAAAATTGCCCTATACACCTTAAAGACGTCCAAAAAGACCCACAAGGACGATATATAACAGTACTTGGCACTATTGGACCCACAAAAATAGCTCTGACCTCCATATATGCACCGACGACTCCAGACCCACAATTTTGGCAGATAATACAAGCTCACCTTAGCCAACATCCTAGCTACCAAAGAATAATAGGGGGGGACTTCAACGCTACAATCTCCCCATCTATAGACAGACAACGCTACTCCCCCCACACCCAGCAACCCACCCATCCCTCCAGAGCGGACAAAATGTTGGCCGACTTCATAACCCAAACGGGCCTCATAGATATATGGAGATCTCAACACCCAACAGACCGTGACTACACGTTCTACTCGCACCCCCATCACACCTACTCCCGCATTGACCTCTTTCTCATCTCACCATCCCTAATCCCCCACGTCACAAACTCTGCAATAGGCAACATTACCTGGTCTGACCACGCAGACATCACACTACAACTCCAACCACCACAAATCTCACGACCCTGGACCTGGAGGCTCAACCCTATACTACTCCATGACCCCCAAATAGTTGCCCAACTGAAGACAGAACTCACCCAATACTTCGACACCAATAAAGACTCGGTGCAATCACACGCGGTACTTTGGGCAGCACACAAAACAGTGCTCAGGGGATCCCTGATCAGCATAGCCACGGCGCAAAAAAAAAAACACATAGCCCACATAACATCCCTACTGGACCAACACAAACTAACCCCCACACAAGATCTCACAACACAACTGCACCACCAGCGCCAGGCCCTTAAACAGGCCATGGCGAAAGACGCAACTAAAGCTTTACAATGGACAAAACAAATGTTCTACGAAAAATCAAACAAAGCAGACACACTACTGGCCCGAAGGCTACGCAAACGCCAGCAAGCCAAGCAAATCACCACCATCCATACCCCCACAGGCCAACCAACCGACATACCCAATAAAATAGCCGAGACCTTCCAGAAGTATTTCACTGACCTATACGACCACTCCCCTCAACACCGCCAAGATGACGGCCCCCTACACGATAACATACAAACCCTCCTAGCAAAGGCCCACATTCCGACACTCACGACGGAGGCTCAAGCACACCTCTCTACAGAAATTACAGAGGAGGAGGTGAGGAGAGTCATAGGCACCACGAAACCCAACAAAAGCCCAGGCCCGGACGGATACTCGGGCATCTACTACAAAACATTCACAGACAACCTGCTACCCCACATGACAAAGCTATATAACTCGCTCATGACTGGAGATCAGCTGCCCGAGGACATGCTGGAGGCAAACATTTGCCTACTACCCAAACCTGGCAAACCGCATACGGAACCAGGTCACTACAGACCCATTTCCCTATTAAACGTAGACATCAAAATCTTCACCAAAATCCTTGCCAACAGACTGCTCCCCTACATCCCATCGACAATTCACCCCGACCAGGTCGGATTTGTCCCCACAAGACAAGCGAGCGGCAACACCAGACGGACTTTAGACCTCATATGGGTAGCCAATCACCGTCACATCCCCACCCTCCTACTATCCCTTGACGCCGAGAAGGCATTTGATAGACTACTATGGCCCTTCCTCTTCGCCACCTCCAATTCCTTCGCGAAACTCCAATTCCCAACACCATTCATGACAGCCCTCAAAATGATCTACTCAGTCCCAAAAGCAAAATTACTCATCCCAAACGCGCAACCCCCCCACTTCCCTATACATAACGGAACGAGGCAGGGCTGCCCACTGTCCCCGATCCTTTTTGCCCTATCATTGGAACCACTTTTACACCTCATACGCACCACCGCTACATCACGGGCATTACAGTACGCTCCCAAGCTTACAAGGTGGCGGCGTACGCCGATGACCTGCTCCTAACGCTAACTGATCCCCTCACTGCCCTCCCACCACTCCTACAACTGGTGAAAGAATACTCAGCAGCCTCAGGATATAAACTAAACCTGGACAAGACAGAGGCACTTAGCATAAATATCGACCAAGACACGATGGAGACACTACTGGAAGCATACAGGTTCCGCTACAACACATCCCACATCCCATACCTAGGTATACAGCTACCAGCAGCACTACACCGCACGTACGCCCTGAACTATACCCCAATGATACAGAAAGCAACAGACGATCTCAAAAGATGGCAAAACCTATCACTTTCATGGTTAGGCCGCATTGCATCAGTAAAGATGAACCTCCTACCCCGCTTCCTTTACCTATTCCAAACCCTCCCCATCCCACTCCCCACAACAGACGCAAAATATGTCCAAAAACTAATAGACAACTTTATCTGGGCAAATAAAAGACCCAGAATAAAAAGGAGCACCATGTACATCCCCAATAGGACGGGAGGACTGGGACTACCCCATCTCCAAAACTACTATTACGCCGCACAGCTCACACAGATCCAACACTGGCACACCCCGCAGGGGATCAAACGATGGGCGGACCTGGAACATGACCTATTTGGACGCGACCACCCATCCCTCTACATATGGGTACCAAAGAAATCACGCCCCCTACCACCACCACTGCCCCCAGCAATCACAAACTCAATAGACTTGTGGGATAAAACGTCCCGGAAATTCCCCATCATAAACAACCCGACACCATTGACGCCAATACTACGCAATAGAGCATTCCCCCCAGGGTTAACGCCCAAAGACTTTGCACACTACGAACAAAACGACCTGTCCAGACTGCACCACTTCTACACGGGAACGCAAATTACCCCATACAACGACCTTCCCAACACGCAGGCAACATATACCACTCACGATTTCTTTCGCTACATACAACTACGAAGCTTCTTAGAGCAACCCGACAACGCCAAAGCAGCCACCACCACGCTCACACGGTTTGAGAGGTCATGCCTACATAATCCACTCCACAAAGGTCAAATCACGGAAAACTACACACTTCTTATCACCAACCAACCCAAGGGGGCCTCGGCATATGTGGCGGCTTGGGAGAGGGACTTAGGGCCACCGGACGACCCCACTGACTGGCAAGATATCTGGGAGGCAACGGCCTCAATATCCATATGCGTTAACCATAAGGAGCAAGCGTATAAAACACTGCTCCGATGGTACCTAACCCCGGTACGTTTGTACCATATGGGCAAAGCAGACGCGGACCTATGCTGGAAAAACTGCGGGCAGAGAGGCACATACATACACACATGGTGGCATTGCCCTAAACTGGTCCCATTGTGGGCGGAAGTAGCTACCCTAGTCTCAACACTCCTCCAGACCACCATACCATTAGACCCCTGGACCTGGCTCCTCTCCAGACCACGAGAGGACCTGACCAGAGCCCAAAACAAAATGACAAACCGGATAGCCTTAGCGACCAGACGGGCAATAGCCGAAGTATGGGGATCGCCAAACACCCCAACACTGCAAACGATCATACGCAAAACCAAGGAAGCAATACACATGGATAGGCTATCAGCCATAATTCATGAGACCTCTAAACACTTCCACAGAATATGGGACCCCTGGTTATCTGATCCCCACCTACAATAAGGGCACACGGGCAGCCTCCACCTCACCCACCAGGCCCGCTACTCAAACATAGTGATCAAAATACCAACGCACGGAA
>OW240921.1:92448692-92459172 GCA_933207985.1 Pelobates cultripes | reverse complement strand
GATACCTGAAATAGTGGAGAAGGCGGATCTTCCCAACTATGTGATAACATTTTTGAATTCTCTGGTTAAATCAGATTTTGAGAGGGCCCATATGATAGATAGAGCTCATAGATTACCCTTATCACATAATACTTCAAGAGAATTACCTGGAGATGTGGTAGTGAAATTAATTTTTTTTACACTTAAACAAAAAATATTACAGAAAGCCTTTGAATGTAAAATTATTGATGCTCCTTATGCGCTATTGAAAATCTTTCCTGATATATCTGGAGAAGTGATTATGGAACGTAAAGAATTTAGAATAATAACCAAGGTATTAAGGGATAAAAATGTGTCTTATAGATGGGGTTTTCCAACTAAACTATTTACTAAAAAGGGAACGGAGATGAAAGTAATCAACTCTCCCCATGAGGGGGAAAGGTTCCTTAAAGATATAGACTCTCTGGGGAATGCTTAAGATATGGCTAAATGGAGATAATTGGAAGAGGGGATAGAATCAGAGGGTGATAAGGAATATTGAATGGTTGTTTTCCTGGGGGAGGTTCAATTTTTGGCATAAAATGTGTAATATTTTTGCAATAAAGTAAAATATTTTGGATAGAATAAATTTTAAGGTCACTTATTAGGATAGAGATACTTTTATTGGTTATAATCTATTGGAAAATTGCACAAAATGAGATAGCCTTACTGGATTGATGCTTAGTATAATTAAATGGGCCAGTAATGAATATATATAAAATTTACTGAAATCTAAATTAAACACTGGTTAATATGTACATTTTTCACAAAGTTTGAATTAAGCTCTTATTAAATGGCCTTAAATGGCCTCTATGGATATAAATTTAAAGTCACATATTATACTAGAGATAATATTATTTGTTATATTGTATTGGAAAATGGCACAAAATAGGATATTATCACGGGATAAATGTTTATTATAATCAAAAGGGGATGTTATAGAAGGTATTTAAGTATAGAAGACATTTTGATAAATTTGTATATTTTGATACACTTAATTGAGACTTTACTACATTTGGTTAATCTCTAGGAAAGTTAGACAATCATGATGTATTCTCTTTTCTATCTCAATGGGTTTGTTGCTTAAAAATAGTAATCGGGTCTATAAGATTAGCCATAAGATCTTCAATTTTTATGGAGGGAAAGATGAGGGGGGTTTAGAGAAGAGGTTATGATAGGGGTCACCAACCCATGGGAGTTAATTTTAGGGATTCTTCTCTTTTTTTTATTTCCCCCTCTCCCTCTTGTTTTCGGATGTTTGATTTTATTTCAGTGGGCTGTTTCTGTCTCTTTATAGCGTTTGTACTGCTAGCTCAGTTAGATTATTTTATTAAACTGATGCGTGATATAAATAAGAAAGGACCTTTAGTCTTAGGCTGCTTTTGATGCGGAATAGAAAGTATACAGGCAGGTTTAATTGGCGACCTCCGCCAAGGTCTCGAACCAAGTTAGTTCGACGAAACTTAGGGTTATCCACCACTGTTAGGGGAGGTAGAGTGAGGAGTGGGGATTTTCTAATTAGGTAGTTCCTTAAAGAAGATGATTGTATCACAGAACTTTTTTAGTGTTTGGATGAATGGGTGTGAATGTGTATGTTATGTTTTCTGGGAGGTTCCGAGACGTGGGGTGGAAGGTGGTGATGGAGGTGGGTTAGAAGGTCCTCAGATTGGTGGCTGATTTGGTTCTCCATGAATCTGAGGATTATTAGTCAAAATGTCCAGAGTTTAAATACAGTAGGCAAAAGGAGCATAGCATTTAAAAATCTGTTTAGGGGTAAACCGGATGTTATATGTATTCAAGAAACCAATTGGCAGACTAATAAAATTCCCTTTTTTGGCAATAGATATTATTCTAATCCCTATAGTGCCACCTATTCAAAAAGTAAATCGAGAGGGGTTTCAATAATATTTAATAAAACTTTACTAATAAAAGAAGAAATTGTCATAAAAGATAAAGAAGGATGGTATCTATTATGGGCAGGCCTGATTAATTCTCAGAAATTTACAATCTTAAATATGTATGCCCCTAATAAAGGGCAAATTAAATTTATTAGCCAGACATTGAAAGTAATGAAAAAATTCTTTATGGGAACTCTGGTGGTTTGCAGGGATTTCAATTTACCTATGGATCCAACTGTGGATAGAAATTCGATAGGAGAGATAAAATCGGATCCTCACCAAGTCCAAAATTCCAAAAAGTTTTATAAATTACTACTTAAATATAATTTGTCTGACACATGGAGAACGTTGCACCCTTTGAGAGGGACTATTCATTTTTTTTCTCACAGACATAAAATATATAGTAAAGTTAAAATGGTCTGGTATGCCTATTGCAACACCCAGGAATGAGGGAGTCTGACTTATAGTGGAATGTCTCAAACTGGATATGTGCAGAAGTTTCACCAAATACTCTGCCTAAAACTGGAGTGGTTTGGTATGCACCTAAAATTGGGTGTAATGGGGTCCAGGAGTCAGTTCACTTAAAAAGGCTTCTATATATCCTGATAGTTTAGGAAAATACACAGCGCTTGCATATACGGGGTGTATGGCTTTAAATCTGCTAAAGGCAGAGTCAAATTTGCTACACACCAAAATACTCTACTTTTAAAGGACCACTATAGTGCCAGGAAAACATACTCGTTTTCCTGGCACTATAGTGCCCTGAGGGTGCCCCCACCCTCAGGGTCCCCCTCCCGCCCGGCTCTGGAAAAGGGAAAGGGGTAAAAACTTACCTTTTTCCAGTGCTGGGCGGAGAGCTCTCCTCCTCCGATCCTCCTCCGTTACGCCCCGCCGGCTGAATGCGCACGCGCGGCAAGAGCTGCGCGCGCATTCAGCCGGTCTCATAGGAAAGCATTCATAATGAAGATATTACTGAACAGGAAATTAAATGGGCAGTTTCAAATTTGAAATTGGGCTCAGCCCCTGGTCCTGATGGGCTAATCAATCAATATTACTCACTCTGTCAAGAGGAGATTTCTAGTTACCTAATGCTTTCCTATGGACGCTGGCGTGCTCTCACTGTGAAACTCACAGTGAGAAGCACGCAAGCGCCTCTAGTGGCTGTCAATGAGACAGCCACTAGAGGGAATAGGGGGAAGGCTTAACCCATTGATAAACATAGCAGTTTCTCTGAAACTGCTATGTTTATTAAAAAATGGGTTAACCCTAGCTGGACCTGGCACCCAGACCACTTCATTAAGCTGAAGTGATCTGGGTGCCTAGAGTGGTCCTTTAACTCAAAGATGGAAACTGTAGAGAGGATATAGGAACTGTTTCCTATTTGATGAAAGGGTTGTTACAGTTGTATATAAAATGTGTATATCTTTGAATCTGAGACTAATAAAGTGAGACAAAATATATGCCAGATATCACACTTGGTGACAAAAAATATTAAAAACCTGGTTTGTATCCACATCCATCCTGGATGGTCCCTGCGGTTCATTTGATACAAGGACTGCCTAAGTGCTGGTACTACTCTTGCAATACGTTCCTGACTCATATTTTTTAACTACTGTTAATATTTGAATATATATTTTTAGTATTTTTATATGCCCAATACATTTTGTATTAATTTTATTTACTTATTGATTCAATATTTTTATCATTATTATTTTTTATTATTTTAAGTGATATGGTGATCTATATAATACAGTAACACAACTGTATACCTATTATACCAAGTTTTTAATATTTTTTGTCACCAAGTGTGATATCTGGCATATATTTTGTCTCACTTTATTAGTCTCAGATTCAAAGATATACACATTTTATATACAACTGTAACAACCCTTTCATCAAATAGGAAACAGTTCCTCATACTGTTCTCCTATATCCTCTCTACAGTTTCCATCTTTGAGTTAAAAGTAGAGTATTTTGGTGTGTAGCAAATTTGACTCTGCCTTTAGCAGATTTAAAGCCATACACCCCGTATATGCAAGCGCTGTGTATTTTCCTAAACTATCAGGATATATAGAAGCCTTTTTAAGTGAACTGACTCCTGGACCCCATTACACCTAATTTTAGGTGCATACCAAACCAGTAAAATATATAGTAGATTGGATTATATTTTTATGGATGGGCAGAGTATTTCTAAAGTTCAACATGCAGAAATAGGGGTGATTACGTGGTCTGATCATGGGTTGGTTGGAGTAAGTTTGGGTTTAGACTCTCCTGTTAAGAATAATAGATTATGAAGAATGGACATAGAATTACTAAAGGACCCAGAAATATTAAAAAAACCTAAAAAAATTAAATGGTTGCATTCTTTTTAAGTAATGATGGTACTATAAACTCTAAAGAAATAGTGTGGCTTTCTATGGCAGTCAATATTAAAGAAGCAGAGAGGTAAATCATTAAGAGACCTACATATAGAATTTATTGTATTAGACAGAGAGAATAAAAAATCCCCTTCTGAGTTAAAGATAAATAAAATTCGAGAAATACAATCACAAATAAAAAGAATTCAGCAACTGTTGGTTGATAAATCTTTATGGGCTTTGCAACAAAGATTATATCATGGTCAAAATCGAGCAGGGAAACTGATGGCTAACAAGTTGAAACAAAAATTAAATAATGGTAGAATAAACAGGCTATTATATAATAAAGCACTTTTTGTTAAGCCTGTTGATATTGCCGCATGCTTTGAGAAATATTATCATGACCTTTATAATTTGAATTCCCTAAATATAGATAGTAGGTGTAAAAAAAAGAAAATCGTGGAATTTTTGGATAAGATTCATCTCTCTAAAGTTTCTCAAATAGAGTTGACAAATTTAAATGAAGATATTACTGAACAGGGAATTAAATGGGCAGTTTCAAATTTGAAATTGGGCTCAGCCCCTGGTCCTGATGGGCTAATCAATCAATATTACTCACTCTGTCAAGAGGAGATTTCTAGTTACCTGTGCCAAACATTAAATGAAATTAAAAATGCTGGACGAGCTCATCCAGAGTTGTTGGAAGCACAAATAATCACAATCCCCAAAACAAATAAATTAACCCCTGAATGCAGTGACTTTAGACCTATATTTCTGCTTAACGTGGATATAAAGATTTATGCTAAAATTTTAGCAGAAAGATTGAATCAATATATCCATAAGTTGATCAATTCTGATCATACAGGTTTTATTCATGGGAGGTTGGGTTCCGATAATATCAGAAAACTGTTAAATATAACTTCAGTGGTTAATTATAAAAAAATAGCTGCAGTTTTTGTGGGACTCGATGCTGAGAAAGCATTTGACCGGGTGGATTGGGACTTTATGTTCCTCACCCTGTCAAAATATGGCTTAGGTGATTTTTCCTCTAAGGCGATTGCTGCTTTGTATTCCTCTCCGAGCGCTAGTGTAATCGGCCAATATTTTCAGTCAGGAAGGTTTGTCATTTTAAATGGCACTAGGCAAGGTTGCCCTTTATCTCCATTAGTTTTTGCTTTAATTATTGAACCACTGGCGACAGCGATAAGGGAATCTTTAGATATAACAGGAATTGAAGCAAATCAAAAGTCACATGTAATCTCCCTATATACGGATGATGTAATAATAACAATAGGTAAACCGGAAAAATCTTTAAAAGCTCTTCAAGATATTATAACAGAGTATAGTGAAATATCCAATTATAAATGAAATGTAAAGAAATCGGAAGCCGTCACTTTTAATATGGGACAGTCTGAGAAAAACTTCTTGAGTCAATTTTATCCATTCAATTGGCAACACTTAATAACCTATTTAGTAATAAAATTGTTTGCCGAAATGAAAAGAACAATGACAGTTAATTTTCAATCAGTTTATTCTAATATAATGCAAGTTTTGGCCACATGTAAAAATATTAATATATCTTGGTCAGGTAGAATAGCAGCGGTTAAGATGACAATATTACCTAAGATTACTTATGTTATGCGCTGCATACCCTGGCAGTGTCCCATATATTTGCTTAATAAATTACAGAGGGCGATTGATGTATTTATCCACCAGAATAAAAGAATAAGAATTAAGATACCAATTATGGTTAAAAAATTCTCTAGTGGATGGATAGCGTATCCCGACATTAAGAAATATCAGGAAGCCTCCCTCCTGGCACATATGCTGAGATGGGAGGAAGAGGAAAAAATGAATAATTGGGTATCGATAGAAGCTTTTTTTCTTAAACAAATGGACTTGAACTCAATCCTTTTTCGAGATGATTTATCCAGTGGCATAGTGCATAGTAAAGCCTCGATTATATGGTACAGTCTTAAAAGCTGGTTGAAGTTGAATCATAAATATTCTCTGGTTCCATTTCCTAGCCCAATCACTCCTATCTCATGGCTGCAGGAAAAGATTCATTCCCCTCTGCTTGAGATATTATTGAAATTGGGATGCAGACATTTAAGTGATTTATATGTAAATAATGAATTCCTCTCATTTGACTATTTACAATCTAATTTTAAAATTCCAACTAGCTTGTGGATGGAATACATTAAGCTGAAGGCTAGGATCTCGACGTCCAGTTTTTGTTTAAAAGAGCTTAGACAACTGACACCCTGTGAAAAAATAATATGTTCAACAAATAAGATGCACTTGCTATCAAAATGTTTCAGTCTTTTGAGAGATAGGGATTTGGGCACCAAATTTTTAAATATAAGAATTTGGGAAGAAGAACTTAATCAATCCTGGCCCATGGAAATGTGGTCGGGAGCTTTTGCTTCAATGGACAAATTAATTAAACATGTTTCATATAGGGAGATATATTTTAAATAGATGGTATATAACACCACTTAAGCTTTGGAAAATAAAGAAAGAGGATACATATAAATTTTGTTGGAGAGGCTGTAATCAAGTTGGCTCAGCAACACATATGTGATGGTCGTGTCCCTATATTCAAATGTATTGGAAGGAGGTCAAACTTGGGATATCTCGAATTGTAGGCGAAAAGATCAAATTAACTCCAGAATTGGCTCTGTTTCACTTCTTACCTAGTCACTGCTCAAAAGAATTAAAATCTTTCCTGTTTCATATTTTATCGATAGCGAAATGGTTGATTGCTGTAAATTGGAAAGGAGGAAGGTTGCCAAAGTGGTTAGAGGTGGAAAGGCTAATTCAAAGAAATAGGACACTAGAAAGAGAGGATGGTCATTTAGGCGCTCATATAGTTCCGAAGTATAGATGGGCTCTCTGGGATGATTATTGTTTGACCCTTGGACAAAATCCTTCATAGCTTTTTCCCCTTGTCGGCTTACCTCCCCACGGAATCCCGGAACAATATATGTGGTATTTGTATGGATGTTGTGGTATGGGTATTTTTGGGATTTAAGGGGGTTGTCCTCTTTTTTATAGTTATTCCTCACATGGTTCTTTTTAAACCTCCTCTCTCTCTTTTATATGGAGTGTTCCCATCTTTAGTATAAAAGATGGGCATATTTCATATGGTCTCCCCCCCACAACTTGGGGCCAAATGGCGACTAAGGTGAGGGGTTGGTGACTGCGATTAGTATAGGACAAAAGGGGAAACCGGGGTAAGAATTTGGAAGAGGTCAACTTGTGGAGACTGATAAAGGGTATAGGTGATAACCCATACTGGGTCATTATAGATTACTCATACACTGTGAATTGATAGGCTGTTTGTTGTCTTTGATGTTTGTTGTCTTTGTATTTTTGTAATATGTGTCAAAGTAATATTATTGTAAAGAATTTTCTATGTAAATTGAGTTTTATATACTTTGTGATAAAATTAATAAAAATACTTAAAAAAAAAAAAAAAAGAGAGGTTTGAACCCAACGGTGTGAGTGTGGATTAGGGGTCTGTACGTGTGGGTGACCGGGTGTTTCCGGCTGAAGGGGAGGCGGTCTTGCTGCCCATGAGTGTCGCAGGGCACACGGTTGTATAGTGAGTAGTTTAAAATATACTTGCACAGAAATTGATTTGATGATCTTAATAATATAAAAATACATAAAAACAGGGAGAAATCTAGTGCAGTATTGTAGTACACAGAAATTATATATACAACCCTGTTAAAAATAAACTCAGAAATGTGGAGTGGTTGAAGTACCACTCCAAACTCTTGAGCCTAGGGGTGATCAGACCATTGTGTGGGCTGGATCCAAATGATGAAAATATTTGGACTCACCATCAGCTAGACGATAAATCGATACTTTATTCCAAATGTATTAAAAATTAAAAAGCATGGAAGTTAGGCTCTCAATACTGTGGGGGTCTCTGGCTCTATATGATGCCTTCTGAGTGTGCTCTCTCTTCACTGCATCAGCCAAGATATCTCCGACTTCACTACAATGTGTCTTAGGCTACTCACTTTGTGGCCGTGTGTTTTGTGGCACTCATGGGTGGTGGGGTTGTTTTCTTTTTGGTTGGAAACATTTGGTCACTTGTGCGTGTGGACTTTTGGTCTGCACTTACACTGTTGGGTTTAGATTTCTATTGCACACCTATGTATTAGATTTACTTGTTGTTGTGAATTTTTATATCAGGATTAAATAAAGGTTGCTGCATGTGTCTGTAAGTTAACACTTTGTGTCTTGCTACTTGCACTTTATACGTTATTAACTAAAATATCTTGCACCATTTTTATTCATTTTAAGATTGTTTTCTATATTAACTATAAATCTGGATCTCTTTGTCTATTCCACAGTCAGCTTTCTATTTTTGTGCCTTCTCCTTGTCACTATTTAACAATGGCTTGTTCACCCGACCACATGTAAAAACTCGGCACTCGGAATTAATATGGTTCACAAGCCTGCACTTCTTCGATAGCAATCAAATTGTTTTAGACTGACTTGATGAGATGATTAGCAGGTTCGGACAAAAATCAGGGGGAGGCAAACTTATATTCATGGCTAACAATCTGAGGACTGTCCCAGATATATAATTGGAAAATTGGGGGGGGGGTGCTCTTATGAAGACTATAAGATGGGAAAACACTTCCATTGACGTTTATGATGTAGATTAACATTGCCTTTAGAAAAAATGCTGTAAATGATATTAACAGGTGTTACAAATTGTATTTCAACAATAAGCCAACTGCGTTCTGTAATACAAATTGATAGTAGTAAGTATTATTTCTCTAAATGTGATCCTCTGTTTATAATAAAATTTAATCACAAAAACATTATATTTACTACTATTACAAGTCTGCATTAATCTTATTTCCCTTCTTTCTAAGTCACCTGTGTATCATTTTGCGTTTTGCTACATATCATTTTGTATCACAAAACTTGTAAAGTAAATGTAGTATGCTCCATTTCCAGTGTTTATCCAACAGAGAAACAAATTTCTCTGCCCAGACTCTACTAAATCCCTCTGTCATCAGCAGAGGGATTGAAAATGCCAAGCACCTCCCTTGTTGTACTAGACTTAATATAGCTCATGTTTAAGTGTATAAATTCTTGCTGCTGGAAAAGTTGGGGAAAGAAAATAGGCTCACTACAAGATGTATTTGTAGACTACATGCCTAATTTTGTATAAATGTCAGGTTTTATAAGGGTGGGTATTTAAAATATAATACAAAGTATATCAACTACATGCCCCATATTGTATGTATACCTGGTTTATAGAGAATGTAAAAAAAAAAAAAAGTAATGTCTATAGTAAGAGTACTAAAATAAAATAAAAAATTGGAAAATGAAAATATAAAGGTGGAAAAGGTCACAAAGAAAGTTGTGAAAAATGTCAATTCTAGAAGAAAGTGTAGAAAGAAAAAAGACAAACAAACAAACAAACAAACAAAAAAGTTAGAAATATTTATCTCCTCAACTTGGCTGCTTGGTGTTAGATTGCCCTAAGTGCCCCTTAATGGAGTACTGGCTGTACCTCCCGATGGTTGTCCTGCATTCGAGGTTGCTTAGAGTGAACTGTCCATTTGCAGTATTTTTAACATTATGTTTTCCTCTATCCTAGAACTGGGTGCTCCCTGTGAATTACCGTTATAAGTATTGCCATTTTGAATATATTTGACCATAGTTAATGGAAGAGGAAAACCTAAAACAATGTTTCTGTTCATCTCCTTAATTGCAGTGTGAGCCCAGCCTTGCCGGGACTGAACTGAATTGTGTTGACACTTGTAGAATCTCTAATACACATCTTCAAAGAAAACAGAGGGAAACATAAAACAAGGGTTCGGTAATTTCAGTACTTTGTTCAATTATGTAATTTCCAGATAATTAATAATTACCCATTAGATTTTATTTTTTTATCTATTGGCAAAGACCATGTGATGTTCTAGTCTACTACAGGTAGAATCTATCAGATACAAGCCTGGGTCTGCTTCCCTGCTCTGTAGATCTGATCTGTATGTGTAATTTGTTAATTTTGTTAAAGGGGCAACAATTAATTATATTTTCTTAGATTGCATGGCCAAGACCACACTATACGGAGGCAACAGCTTTTGAAACCCATAGGTGAATTTCAATGTTTGTTCAAAGATGTAAATTTCAGAGAAGTGACAGTTCCACTTTAGTCACTGGCTGGGACTC
>OW240921.1:92397011-92443434 GCA_933207985.1 Pelobates cultripes | reverse complement strand
TCCATGGACAGAACTCTAAATCTTAAATTGTTCATTGTCTGTTCCGTTTAATTTTGTGATTCAGTCATATAGCGAATCGGAATTTGGAAATACAGACAAGACACCAATCAGCCAAAATTCTGATGAAATGCGATTTGTTTAAAACCAAATGTGCAAGCCTAATATTTACCTATTGTTTCAGTTAAAGGGATTAGTTACATCAGTGTGGAGTATTAAAATACTTACGAAATTAAGCAACATTTGCCTTAGTAAACTAATGATATAATGAACAATCCAATCCATAAAAAAAAAATCTATATTACTCAGCCGAGTGTACAAATGCAAGGAAATGAGACGATAACTAGAAAAAACACAACTCATTGATCTCTGTTAAATTGATCATGTTATCAATGTTTCCAACCTCAACACAGTTGGGGAAAAAAAGAGCTTGCTATTATTTTAACATTTTATAATCAGTCTCCTCTACTCCTACTGTAAAAATAATGTAGTACCTACTTAGATATAGATGGTAAAAATATGGACCCTCCAATAATGCAATATTAATACAACCTTATGCAACTGAGAGAGTCATCATTGGATCAGTAACTGTTGCAGAGTCATACTGGCCTCAGTGGGAACTGTGATACCAGTATTCTTGTAAATTTTCCAAACCAGGAATTTTTTGCACAAGATCATTAAAGAAGCCTTTATAACAGAGAGTATACAAACCCAATTTTGTAGAATGTCAACTGGGTTCAGAGCTGAAGAGAGCAGACACATGTCGGCTAAGCTCCCGCGGCTGGCACAGCATACAGCAAATTTGGGGCACTTACCTACCCTGATTCCGCCCGAGATCAGGTTCAGCACCTCAGCCCGCAATGGGGAAGACGGCTAAAAAGCTTAAACCCCTCACGGGGGACGGCTCCCATGATATCCCGACCTCCTAAAGCCGCGGCCTAAACTCAAAATGGCGCCACAAACGGACCCACATTATACATCCTCCGAGGAAGAACTCCTTGATGCACCCGATGACATACCCCACGCTGAGAGCATAATCACGCCTCAATGAGGGGAAGACCTGACAGCCCCAGGTACAAAGGGGGATATCAAAGATCTGATGACAAACATAGGAACCATCTTTAACGTTGATCTGGATATAATCCGTTAGGATATAACAGTGGTGACAGCCAGAGTACAGGCTAATGAGGATACCATCACCTCCATTGCCCAAATGCAAACAGGCACCAACGAGTTATTACAACAACTCCAGGCAACCCGCAAAACCATGTAGGTTAGACTGGATACCCTGGATGACGCGAGGATGCGCAATAACTTTAAAATCAGGGGAATCGCCGAATCTGTTACTTAACAAGAACTGCCTCATTTTCTACGCCGGCTATTGGCTACTCTACTGCCACAACGCTCTGCAAAGGGTATTCAGGTAGACAGCTGCTTCAGACCGTGTATGTCAAACAGGGCACCGGCTGGGGTTCCCCGAGATGTTCTGGTACGTTTCCCACTGCTTCGCGACAAACCTGCCCTGCAAGAAGCAATGACAACCAGAACACCCCTTCCGTTTAAGGAGATGCAACTCTAATTCCTGCAAGACTTATGTCGCTCCACCCTGGAATGGAGACGGTCCCACTCTGCAAACATCAGCTACAGGTGGGGCCCGTCTCGAGCCCTTATAGTCAACAAGAATGGATGCACACACCATCTTTCCACCAGGACTCCACTGCCTTCCTTCAGGGACTGTCAGGATTACTGTTTGATCCAGCACGTAGAACTGTATAGAACGGATGACAAATAAGTAACGTATTACCGTCTTTAGAATGGCCGGATTTAACGTACATAGAATAGTCAAAAATACGAGCTGAGGGAACACAGAAAGGGACGCAGCGATGAGGAAAGCCAGGAGTCAAGATACCAGAATATAGAGAAGTCAATAAACAAAGCCAAAGTAAAAAACCAGGTAGAAAACTAATAACAGGAACGCGCTCTCGGACAACCACAAGGGAAACCACAACAGGGCACTGAGCAGGATGAGAACTGGGCCTAAATACCCCTCCTTTAGTTCTGATAGGCTGTAACCGGCCTTTGACCCCAAAGTCAGTTACCAGGTTTCTTTTGCATAATTGCTGCTCAGCATTAACCCTTCTGTGGATTAGGTTGCTGCTCGGCACAACTTTTCCTGTGTGGACAGTAAATGTAATTAACCACATTTCTATAAGCAGATGAATACGTGACAGAGTGGACCTTACCCTGTCTTCAGACAGCACGACACACAGAGATGGACTGACTCCTTCACCAGTCCCAGTTGCTTGTTAATTATGTTTTTTGTTATTTTAGAGTATTGCTCAACACTGTTTAAGTCTATGGTTTTTTAGTTTACACTGTTGACTCCAGATGCCAGCACACCTCTGCCCTGATCTGCCCTGATAAGAGGACATAGTAACCCCGAACACTCAGTGTAATTTAACAGTTAAAAACCCCGACCCCATTACTGTTCATCTCTACGACTCTATTACTGCTTCTTTTTGAATCAATGCTTTCCTGTGGGGAAAAAATCTGACGCTGGATGTCCTCATACAGTTCCATTTCAGTTCCATTCTATTGACTGACATTTTACATGCATGTAACAATTTGATTTGTATGTTGCTGAGCATGAGGACATCCAGCGTCAGTTACCGGACCAAAGGTCCATTTAGATCCAGGAAGTGCCTCCAGTGGCTGTCTGGGAGACAGCCACTGGAGGGAGACTTAGTGCTGCAATGTAAACATTTTCTGCAATGTAAGCAGTTTCTCTAAGACTGTAAAGTTTAGTGCAATAGGGTCACTGTGCCCATACCACTTCAATAAGCTGAAGAGGTTTGGATGCCTATAGTGTCTTTTTAATAATTTTTGTTCACAATTGTATTCTTACTAATATAGTGTTTGTTAATTTGTAGACATTACACTATTTGAAGATTCCTTTTTTTCTTGGAACGGATACCTGTGTCTGAAGATATGTGACATTTTGTGCATTAGACCTACGGAATGTTTAGAGGACCAAAAAAACAGATGTTGTAAGACAGAAAAATATATCAACAGTTTTTCTTTTTTTAATGCATATGTCACATTTATTAATTTGTCTATTTTCCTTTGAATTTAGTCCATGTTTTATAGCATATATTATTTATTTGGATTACTCACCTTTACATCATTATTTAATTATTCTCTGTTATGATCATATATTGGCAAATCCTTTTTTATTAATCACAATTTTGTGTTTTGGTTGCCTCTGCACCATCTGGTGGACACAGGTGGCATATGTTTGATTGACTCAAAGAGTTAATGGGGATTGCATTGGCTGCTTATGTCTGTGAGGACTCATGGTTATACAACTGTATAGGTGTCATCCATTCCCTTCCCTGAAGCACTAAACAAACAGGTAGCACAATAACCTACTCTAAAACCTACGCTTATGTCCTCAGGCTGAATGTACTAAAAATATATTTGTCAAGAAAATTTTCTTAAGTGATTGTAATCCATCTGAGTAATATTACAAAATACTATTAACAATGAATTACATGAACAGGAGACATCAGCACAGGAAATTTACTAGACAGCCCACCACTCACAAGCAAAGATCAATCCAAATCTAAGGTCATCGGTGATTCTAAAGTTTGTTACGGTATTTTATTACCGATTAGTGAATGTCTTTAAAGGGACACTATAGTCACCCAGACCACTTCAGCTCAATGAAGTGGTTTGGGTGCCAGGTCCCTCAAGGGTTAACCCTGCCTGCTGTAAGCATAGCGTTTACATTTGGGGTTAAGCCAGCCTCTAGTGGCTGTCTTCTGGACAGCCACAAGAGGCGCATCTGCGACGCTGGAGGCATATTATGCCTCCATCACGAAGAGCGTCCATAGGAAAGCATTGAAAAATGCTTTCCGATGGACACTTTGACGTCAGACGGGGGAGCTGATGTCGGCGGGGGAGGAGAGGTAAGGGAGCTAGCGGTGGAAGAAGGTGAGTAACTGAAGCGGTTTTAACCCCTTCAGCACCACGGAGGGGGACCCTGAGGGTCCGATTTGTTTTCCTGACACTATAGTGATCCTTTAAATTTGAATACAGATGTGTGACACTCACAAAGTGGTTGGGATCACTATATACTGATATCCACTGCCATCACAATAGTACTTTCAGCAACCAAACAAGATCATTCCAGCACTGTGTCATTTTTCTCAAGGTCTAGGCCAGGCCTCCAGATGTTGCTGAACTACAACTCCCATGATTCTCAGCCTATCTATTTCATTCATAGATTCATGGGAGTTGTAGTTCAACATCTGGAGGGCCGGAGTTTGGGGAAGCCTGGAGACTCTAGGCTTTTGTTAAATACTGATCCCTCCTTTATAAGGTCTCTAGTACAGTCCACCTTAAAGGGCTATCTGACATCTGTCAATTTCTTGGATTTTTTATTATTATTATTGCCATTTATATAGCGCCAACAGATTCCGTAGCGCTTTACAATATTATAAGAGGGGGATTTAACTATAAATAGGAATGGAATGCTTACTTTCCGTGATACTTAATAAATGTGTGTTTTTTCATTTATGAAAAAGTTGAAGTAAATGTATAAATCCACATTCAGTATTCACCTCGATCCTGAATTTGAGAGCCTCCAATCTGGCCCCCTGTCATTAATTATTATATACTCTTCCCATTGCACATGTTGGTAAGAGGAGAGACATAAACAATGTTTCTGAGTTTCATATTCCAATGCAATCTGTGCTGTGGCAGTTCCTGGAGTAAACTAGGTTGGGGTGACAGTTGCTAATTTCTTTTTACATACATTTAAAAGAAAATGGATTTTCACACACAAAACGTTAGTACAAATTACAGGGGTTTTTCAAAGTTCAATGAGGTAGTTGTTGGACTCAAAATGTCTCTATGGATAAGACCTACTAACATCTCCTATTATTTAAATATATCCAAGAAAAGAGCATTCTTTCGTCAAATCAAACTTAAAAAGAAAACACCACTGACAGTATTTGTCATCATAGGCAATTTGCACACAAGAAAATACAATAGACAACAGTATACTAAAACATGTATTTATTTGTAAAGAAGGCTTATTAAAAAAAACAACAACAACAAAAAAAAAAACAGAATCACAGAATTCATGTTAAAATTGACACTTTATTATCATTCATGTTATGTTACCTAGCTCAGGAAACTGAGACGTCTGATCATTTGGTTACATCTTTTTTATTCTGTATCAATTTGTTGTTAAATCCCCCTTAATAATAATGAAAGCCCAGTAGGAAACGTTGGTGCTATATAAATCGTAATAATAATATTACATACCCCTCCAAATGTTTAATTTTCCAGTAAGTGCTACGCAAAGCAAATGCTCAAAAAAACTCTCACATTCGCGACATTTGTTGCACTGAATCAATCAGCATCTCCCCATAGAGATGCATTGAATCAAATTGGACATGCCAAACATCAGCCCTGCAATCTCTGCAGGGCTCTATCTAAAAAGCTCCTCTAGTGGTTGCCATAGTGACAGTCACTAGATGTGGCTCTAGTTAGCAACTGTATCTACGACATGACTAACAAGGATTTGCCTTGGGTGGCACTTTCCAGGGGGTTGGCAAAAAAACACCACTCCCAAACACCCCAACAACTTTAGCAAATGCCATTAGCCATTAGCCTGATTCACTTTTGATAAAGCTACTGTGAAACGCGTTAAGTGAGGATCAAGTGTCAAGGACTTTTATTTCCTTTGTGGACTGGTACTATTATTATTCTTTTTTTAACAATCCCTTTTTAACTATTCACTGCTTAAATAAGAGTACTTTTTTAATTAATACCACAAGTCCCTGGAATCTTATTTTATTCATGGCTTCTGGGCCCTATCCACGTGAACCGACTGCTCATACCCAACGGCCACTAGGGTGAAGGCCTAAGGAAAGGGGGGGCCGCAATGTTAATGTGGATGGGCATATATGTGTCACATGTTCATCCTCACCTCATGGAGTCTGTGTGGAAACTGCATTACTGGCATTGACGGAGATGCCACTCAGTGGCCCTGTGCCGATGTATCTGAATCCTGCGGCATGTTGAAGGACGCCTGCCGCATTGGATCCATACCAATTTGTAACCCCACATCCACCCACGATATATATATATTTTTTACATTCTTTATTTTTGCTTGAGTGGCAGACAGTGTCATGTACAGTGATATTTAACAAATATAAACAGTAATGTGACAATATTGGTAACAGCGTTGATATCATTAGTGAGTCCCACCACATGTGTTTGTACATGCCTCTCTGCCCACATAATCTCCAACATTGGTCTGTCAGGGTTTTACGCATGTGATAGAGCTGGACCGGGGTAGTGTACCACCTGAACATCATTTTGTACGATTGCTCTTGCATTGTGACACACAGCGAGGACCATCCATTAGCCTCCCAGATGTCTTGCCAGCCAGTTCCTTCCAATATCTCCCCTAGCTCTGTTTCCCATTGGTTGGTGTATCGCAAGCCCCCCCACCATTCTGTAGTGTTGGCACATAAATGGGAGTATAGCCTAGTGATAAGGCCCTCTCCCTCTCTTCATCACCCCCTCTCCCTCTCTCCATCACCATACCCTCCCTCTCTCCATCACCCTCCCTTCCCTCTCTCCATCACCCTCCCTCCCTCTCACCATCACCCAACCCTCATACCATCACCTACTCACAGCATCACCTACTCACACACAGGATCACCCCCCACACTCACAGTATCACCCCCCTTACACACACAGCCTCCCCAGACACACTGTTAGCATCAGCTCACACTGTCACCTCCCCACACATTGTCACCCTTCCCTACACTGTCGTCAACCACCCACACTGTTAGCCTCTTCATGCATCCACACTCACATTAACCACTCCTAATCCAGTTAACCTCGCCCCCTCCAAACTCACCTGCCCTCACTCTGCCACACTCACCCTGTCACATTAACCCCCCTTAATCCTGTCACAATTGTCCCTCCTACCATGCCACAATTGCCCTGACACACTTACTCATCAAACCATGTCATACTCCCTCATTCTCTCTCACAACCCCCACCCCACCCTGTCCCTTTACCCCCTTTGCCCTGTCACACTCTCCCTGCCACTGGTACCCCTTTACTTAGCTGTCACAGTCACCAGCTGAAGACATTCATCACACACACACACACAGTCAGGAAACCTTGCTTTGCCATAAACACAATGCACAAAGGCCACAGGCAGACCCCCATACACACAACACACTTCAAGCAGCTACCCAATACACATATGGTCCCTGATAAAAACGCAAACATGCTCACAGAGATATACATTCATACACACAAGGATACTCTCTGTCAGACAAACTCTCAGGCACATACAAAGGTAAACAGTGCATCAATGTGTATATTGGGCAGTGTGCATGTAACTCTATTTATTTTTTTACTTTGGTGTTAGTGGGGCCTCATGTTTGAGTTTTGCCTAAGGCCTCATAAAGTCTAGAGCCGCCTCTGGATATTTCCATATTTATTTTATAACCATAGTTAGTTAAGAATGACGATAGGGCTCACAGGGAGTCCACTGGATGTGTCAGTGTGAGGAGGACGTCATCCGCATATACCGAGACACGATACTGCTGTCCCGCTACGTCCACTTCATGTAGCTCCGGGTGTTCTCTGATAGACTTTAGTAGGGGTTCCAGCATTAGGATGAACAGCAGTGGCGATAGGGAGCATCCCTGTCTCGTCCCATTCGTCAAGAGGAAGGGTTTGGCGTTCGCTCCCGTGAACTTTATTTGTGCTACTGGATTCGTGATGCAGGGCTCTCACTGCCGTGATGTAGGGTTCCGGGAATCCCAAATTCTCCAGTAGGGTGAACATGAAGGGCCACATCACTCTGTCGAACGCCTTCTCGTCATCTAGGAACCGCGCCAGAGAAGGCGTTCGTGATGTCGTCAGTTTCCAGAGTAGGTTGATTTTCCGTTGTGTATTCTCGAAGAGTTGTCGTCCGGGGACGAAAATGGATTGGATTGAGTCTTTCCGCTAGGATTTTAGTAGTTTCACGTCATGGTTGATTAGGGAAATAGGTCTGTATGCTTCTTGTAGTAAGTGGTCCTTATCCGGTTTGGGCATTAGTAAGTGGTCCTTATCCGGTTTGGGCATTAGTACCCAAATTAGTATTAGCGAGGGCATGTCTCGATCCGGTGCGCTGCCTGTTCTGAGTTCGTTGAAGAGGGCTACCAGTTGTGGTGTGAGTTCTTCTTGACATGCTTTATAATAGCCCCCTCGAATCCATCAGGGCCTGAAGATTTGTTGCTTTTGAGGGCCGAGATCACCTCATCTATTTCCTCGCTTGTGATCGGGGCTGTGAGGGTTAGTATTGCCTCATTCGACAGTTTGGGTAATGTGATATTCTGGAGATAGTTCCGGATAAGCTCTTGTATCCCCGTTGGGTCCCCATCATTGTTCCCTGCATGGTTGTAGAGAGATTGGTGAATATCCATGCAATTTCCCATGGGGGAATTTTGTGTTGAGCCATCCCTATCTTTGATTGCCGTTGTGTGGGGGTGTCTCTGTCTGGGTCTTAGGGTTCGTGCCAGCATAATATCCATTTTATTGCATTTTTAATAAAATATCTGTTTGGACCATTGCAAGGATCGTGCAGTATCTTCCAGGAGTTTGTCTTTGGTAGCATGTCGCAAAGCTCGAACCTCGTGGGGTAGGATTCGTTTTGTGTTGTTGTTCTACTTTACGGAGTGATTTGAGTTGAGACTTTAGTAATTAGTTTTTTTGTTGTTTCCTGTGAGTCGCCGTTTTGATTAGGAAACCCCTGATCACCACCCTGTGTGTCGCCCAGACTGTGGTTGCCGCCATCCACCCACAGTCTTGACGATGTAAATGTGCGTGTGACGCGCACGCATGTTCTGGGGTCAAAGGCCGGGTACGGCCAATCGGATCTGAAGGAGGCTTATTTAAGCTCCTTTTTACTTCTCCTCATTGCCCTGTTGTGGTTTCCCTTAGTAGGTTATCCGAGAGAATGTTCCTGTGCGTTTATTTCTGGTTATTGACTTTGGCTTAGTTTTGACTTCCCTGTATTCTGGTATCCTTGACTTTCACCTTTCCCTCATCGTTCTGTATCCTTCTGTGTCCCTGACCTTGGCAAGTATCCTGACTATTCTCTGGTACGTTAAGTCCTGCCATTCTAAGTCCCGGTAAGACGTTACCTTTAGTCCTAGGTGTGATACAATTCTGCGTGCTGGATCAACTAGTATCCTGACAATATGTGAGGTACTCCATTATGACCCCATTTTAATTGCATTGTATTCCATTGGTGTGTGTCACACGTTGCATTAAATTCTGCTGTGCAATACAGAATTCTTTAAACAGATAACCCTGTGTCAGTTGTTGCTGATATAACCATGTTCCCAGCGGGATCCCACATCCACACTCTGGATGCCCAGCAGGGTGGAGGCACTGCCGTAAGTGGGTACCCCATCTCCCAATTGGCGGAGGCTCAGGATCGGCCTACCCAGTGCAATGAGGTAACCAGGGTGAAGGACCCCATGGGTATAGGGGGACCTAAGGGGGAATCCCAGTTACATACACTATTTTATTTTCCTCTTTATGTTTTTTTATATATACTGCTGATTGTTGGCAAGATTCCTGGATTTCAACACTATATCCATAGACAGGGATTATAGCATCCAAGCCTTCTAAATAGAGCTATAGTAGTTCTAGAAAGTGTGAGTGTTAAATTGGCACTTCTTTTTTATTATCATATATGTTTTATGTTGTATTGCACCATTATATTTTTTCATTTTCTCTGTTAAGATACATCTTGTGAACACTTCCTCTATTCGTTGTATGTATTCCTCCATTTTTTACTGTTTCTAAGCGCGGTTCACCACCTATTGTGTTTTTTCTGTTTGCTTGTCGCAATGTTGTGGGAATTCATTGTAGGTGGAGTGCTGCTACTGTTAGAGCGCGCCTTTCACATATCGTTGTTTTCTCCATTTTAAAAGTAAGTTTTGCTTTTATAAAATATTAAAAATTATAGGTAATTTAGTTCAAACAAATGTTGTACCAAGCAGAATATATAAGAAAAATAATTTCAGATGTGATAATAATTTAAATCCACCATATTTTTGTAGAAAGCCAAATAAAGTTTTACGTTATTTCCTAATTAAAGAAAAATATTAACAATACAATCCATATTCAAAGCACCTGTGTAAATATATATGTATATATCAATACTGCCACAGATTTTTATTCTTAGTATTATCGAAATCTTTAAAGTAAAAAATGCCGTTTGTGTTCAGCATAATACAATTCCTTATCGGAATCTGATACGTTTATTTAAAATGTGTTGTAGTTTTAAATTATTGCTTAAGTAAATAATTACTTTTTCTTAGGGTGTTTCTAATCTTTCTTTCTGAAAAAGTATAGACGTGGCTAATTCAGATCTCCCAATGATGGGCCAAGAAAACAAAAGTTACAATGCTAAAAGGACATTATAGTCACCCAGACCACTTCAGCTCATTGAATTCTTCTAGGTGCACTCTCCCAGTCCCACTTAGTCCTGCAATGAAAATCAATGCAGATTTTGTGAAACAGCGATAATTACATTGTAGGACTAAGACTGCCTGTAATGGCTATTAATCAGACAGCCACTAAAGGCACTTTCTTGTGGCTACCAGACTTTTGGTCGCTTAACTGATGATGGACGTCCTCACGCTCTGCATGAGGACATCCATCGTCAGTCAGTGAAATCCCCATATAAAGGCATTGAAGCAGTGCTTTCCAATTGGGAGGGTCTAGGGCACTCACAGAGCACACGGTACGTGCACATTAGCACCCCTTGTTGGATGCCGTTGGAGGAGGAGGACTGCAGACTCAGCGCAGAGGGACAGATTTGTATTCCTAATACTATACAATCCCTTTAACAGTATGTGTAACTTCACTATTGACTGGCCTTAGCATTACATCAGCTGTCAACCAAGTTATGAAGCACAGATTAGCATTCAACACCCTGATACATTAACCAGGTTAAGATACATTAAAAAATTTGATGGTAAACTAAACCTTACAAATTCCACCACATTAACTTGTGACACATTAGGAAAAAAATAGCCCTATTTTGCTAAAAAAACAACAACTATATTATACTATAATCAAAAACCATAACATATACACTTCACACAGGATGTAAATTTCATTGGTACATGAATTGTGTGTGAAATAAGATTGTGACTATGGGCTATGGAAAATCTTTGCCAGTAAAAACTTGTCTGCATGAATAAAGCCATGGGGGGTATATGACAGTCCAACTCTACAGTAGCTCACTAAGCGTGTAAACCATTAAAATCTCTTGGAATACTTACATAACTTCCTCCTCCTTACTTTAGTGACAGTAACTTTCACAAAGATATAATCACCTTATTTACAGCTTTCTTCAACCTGTTATATCCTGTCGCAGGATATACGGATGAGTAATCAGGTATTTTTATAGCTTACACTTTTAATAATTTTTCTAACATTATTAATTTAGGACTTTTTCTGACTCATTAGGAAGTAGGATTCTGTGTCCTATGTTAGTATGCTTCTGTGGGATCAGTGAGTATTCTCGTCAAGCCCTAGGGATAAAAAGCTTAAACTTGTATATTCAAGTTCGATCTATTCATTTTTAATCATATATTTTTACATGAGTAGTCAAATAAAACCAAAATCAGCTTTAGTCCATGTAGGAGGGAAAATGTTTTTTTTTTTTTTTTTTAGATTGTTAGTCTACTATGAATTAAATATTCAGGGAGATCACAAATTCACTTAATATATATGTATGTATGTGTGTGTATGTATATATATATATATATATATATATATCTATATATCTCTATATATATCTATATATCTATATATCTATCTATATATATATATATATATATATATATATATCTATATCAAAAGATTACCGGCACTCTTCGGTTTTATTCATTCAATTTGTTGTTGTTACAACCAGAATAGTCAATGTTTTAGCTCCCGATCGGAGCTTTCATCAGGACACATATGTGTCCAATCGGGAGCTAAAACGTTGACCATTTTGGATGTACCAACAATAAATTGAATGAACAAAACCGAAGAGTGCCGGTAATCTTTTGATATTTTTATACTATTGTGACTTGGCACCAGGTATATAATATTTTGAGTAAGGAGTGCAAGAGGCTCAATTTTTCTCTCTCTCTCTCTCTCTCTATATATATATATAGATTTTTTATTTATTTATATATATATATATATATATTATATAATATATGTATTAGTTCTGCATAATCAAAATAGTTAGATCTTTGTTAATATATAAACGCAATGGCCACTTTACACTTTTACATCATTTACTAGGATACCCATTACCCACTAGAGGAGCCTGAATTATTTATGGCATGGATTTAGAAAGGCACTGGAAACATTTCTTACAGAATTTGGATTCATGTAGGTATAATACTGTCAGTTAATTAACTTAATGCTGTAATTCTCCCATTGCACCACACCCCAGTGGTGCTCTATCTGGTCGAGAAGTGGTCTGTAAGCACAACAGAACCCATCTAGTGATGAGACTTTAGCAGACTGCTTCAAACTACCTCCAATGCTATGCTATCAAATTCTGAGAAAATGGTTACAACTCACAAATTAGATACACTGTCAGTAAGCAAAACCCATAAATGTCAGGACTTGAAGTGTACAAGGTGTCTGGGCCTATGATCCCCAGTGCTTTTTATCAGCTATTTCATTGAGGAATGAGATGCAGAATTCATCATCATATACATTTTAATTAAATATGTGTATAAAATATAATATCACCAGTCCATATGTTTTAACCTGCATAGTCAAAACCACTGAGGTTGCTGAAAATAGGGTCACAGACCTGCTATCAAACCACCGGGAATTAAATGCATGTCTTAGCTTGGTGATATATATTATAATCGCTTAATGTGGGGAGACTATGCCCTTCCAAATGTTGTGGTGTATAAAATGTTTTATAAAAACATATCTAGTGTGTTGCAGAGTTCCACAGAAAATGTATATAAGTGGATATTTAGAACTTGTTTGCTATATTTTCTGCCAGGTTACCAGAGTATTGCGGTATGCTCTGGTATACTCATGCTGCAATTCTCCCATTGCACCACATCCCAGTGGTACTCTGTTTGGGCGAGAAGTGGTCTTTAAGCATGCGAGAACCTAACTAGTGATGTGACTTTACCAGACTGCTTTAAACAACCTCTAATGCTATCATATCAAAGGAACTGAATTCTGAGAAAATGGTTACTGCTCACAGATCAGAAACATGGTCAGTAAGCAAAACCCATAAATGTCAGGACTTGGATTTTGGCATCTTATCTACTGCACTAAAACGGCTAATCCAATCTACACTATATTTTCTGTAAATAAACTGTAAGCTGTATCAGCCAGTAGATATTTGCAACCACAAAATGCTGACTTTACCCTATGCATGTTAGTAATGTCTACCATCACAGTAGAGAATATTTAGGAAATTGAAAAATAAACGTGCATTTGCCATATCAACTCCAGCAGAACAGTAAACATTATAATCAGTCCTTTCAACATCCCATCATGCTGTTTTTCCATGTGGCACTGAAAGAGCACATTGGCTCACTCAGAGCCACACCGATCAGAGTGCTATGATGGCCAAGGCTCACTACATGTGAGACTTTCCTGATCTTGTGTGTATGACTATCTCTCTCTTGAAAAGATATAGGAACATTATGCAATATCTGTGTAGGCTGCATTAAGCAGGGATGTCATAATGTCACTATAGAGGTAATTGCACAACAACACATATAATTTGTTATAAAGCCCACTTTAAGGGATAATATGCAAATTTGGAAGGGGGTACAGTGCAAATCAAAGCTTATTGACTTAGAGACTATTATGGAAAAAACTCCAGAACATCATGAAAAATCAGTAATGTCTTTTAAATTGGGGCAAGGCAGATATTGCTCAGTAGCCAGCGGCCTTACTGCAGAGAGAAAACTGTAAGTATTCCCTTGAAATTGGGGTCTCTCGTTGAAGGCTGACACTGAGCTTGTTCTGCCACTATACTAAAAAAGAAAGTAATATGGCGGAGGGGTATAATACTTTTTAAAACCAATAATAGGATTTGATGAAAGCAGAATTGCTCTCCAGCATGCCTCACCATCACCACAGCACAAACAACATCCCTTCACATACACAACACAACAAGTAGCTTCCCGGCACACAACCTTCATCACACACGGATTCCACCGCTCAGAACACCAATTACATATAGCCATTTCTGTACAGCTCCCACCACACATATATAGAGCCACATAATCACACACGTATAACTCCTATAACACAGCCACACACACAATGCCATACAATCACTCTTCAATCACTCGATCTCTGTGACTCTGTCCTCTGGTGGTTTTCCTCTTACCTCTCCCAATGCTCATTCAGCATCTCCTTTTCTAATGACACCTCCTCCCCTCGTCCTGTCTCGATTGGAGTCCCCCAAGGCTCTGTCCTTGGTCCCCTTCTATTTTCTCTTTATACTGCCTCTCTTGGCAAACTTATTACCTCTTTTGGATTCCACTAACACCTGTACACCGATGACACCCAGATATATCCTCTTCCTAATACTGGTCCTCCTCTTTTGCTCTCACTTCAAGTTAGTGGTATCCACTTAAGTCCATTCTTGCAAGCATGCTGTCTTGGCATCATACTTGACTCTGGCCTCACCTTTGAGCTTCACATCCAATATGTTGTCAAATCCTGTAGATTTCATCTTAAGAACATAGCCTGCATCCGGCCCTTTCTTACACAAGATGCTACCAAGGAGCTTGTCCGTGCTCTAGTAATTTCCTGCATGGATTATTGTAGCCCTCTCTTGATTGGTCTTGCAAAAAGCCGTATTGCCATTCTACAGTCTGTAATGATTGCTGCTTCCAGACTGATTTTCCTCTCTACTCAGTCCTCTCACACCTCACTCCTCTGTCAGTCCTTACATTGGCTTCCTGTATCCTATAAGAGTCAATTCAAAGTACTAACCCATACCTATAAAGCACTTAACAATTCTAGCCCCTCTTATAGCTATCACAGATCCATAGGTATGCCCCTTCTCTCTCTCTCCACTCTGCCCGTGACCTTCTCCTGTCCGCTGCTTGCATCGTATGGCCAACTCACACTTGCAGTACTTCTTGCGGGTGGCTCCCTTCCTATGGAATAGCCTGCCTACAGCTATCAGATTCTCCCCTAGTCTTCAATCGTTTAAGAAGTGCTTTAAAACCCAACTCTTTAAGAAAGCTTATGGCCTCCCAGACTAACCTCTACCTCACATATCTGTCTCTTGCTCTCTCCTTAAGGGCAGCACTCTATTCTCTCCTCCAGGTCTGCTTCACTCCCACCTTCTTTGATTGCTATTTCCTGTCCTAATGTGTATTATACCCCACCTCCTATAGACTATAAGCTCATTTGAACAGGGTCCTCTTCAACCTATCGTTCCTGTAAGTTTTCTTGTAATTGTCCTATTTATAGTTAAACTCTTATAATATTCCACACTCTTATAATATTGTAAAGCGCTACAGAATCTGTTGGCGCTACATAAATGGCGATAATAATAATAGTAATCATAATAATAATAATAATAATAATAATAACGTTTGTATCTACAATATTTTGTGTGTGGTGAGGGCTGCTTATGGTGTTGTATGGGGGCTTCCAGCTTTCCTCTTATTCTATTATCAACATGTATCTGTAATGTATGGGGTTGCTTGATGATGAATAATAAATAAGGAGGCCAACTAGAATATGGTGCAGGCTGAAAAACGTTGGTTGTTCTGATTCACTTCGGTATTTTTTAGTATTCTTTTTTTCAAGTTCATATTGCTTTTCAGTTTGACTGAATTTCAATACAGAGAAAAATTTGGAAAGGCCATTCAAGCAGCCAGAACAGCAAGAAAAAAAGGCACTATGACTTTACTCAAATACGAAACAGGTACGATATTGCTGGCCTGATGACTACACAATTTATGTCGAGGCATTTCTGAGTTGCTGAAGTTAGATTATAGTATCTGAATTAAATAAAAACAGGAAGTGAAAGAACTTTTATTTTTCATTATTGATTGTCATTTTTTTCCTCTTGATATCTAGCATTAATGAAAAATGGATTTCAAAGTGGGAAGTTGACCATCCACTCCCCTTCTACCATGATAAGAACAAAACTTCCCCACACAAACTCAGTCTGTAAAATCAGTGGCCGTCCTTCAGGTTTTTTTTTTTTTTTTTTAAATAACAGTGTCCTAGCAGCAGCTGTATTAATTCTTAATTCTAATTTGAAATAAAGGAGATTTTTCAAAAAATGCATGGTTGGAACGAGTGAGTGGATCACCAATTGCCCACTCACCTATTCCTTTCATTTTTTTTTTAATTCCTCGTTTTCAAATTAAATTACTTTTGCTGTTGCTACCTTTTTTTAAATGCCTTTGATTGTAGTGGCTTCACCCTAGATCATGCGGTGCCTACCTAATCCGCAGACGCAGTTGGTAGAAGCTGGGCCCTGTTTTTTCTCACACTGAAAGACTGTCAATTAAACTTCAGACTGGATGTGCGAGAAAGCTTTGGTCTACTCATGGTAGAACATGTTAATGGGTTGTAAGTTGCCCACGTCCACTCAGTGGAAAAATATGGCACTGGCAGTAGAGGATGAGCAAAAAGTAGCAAAAGTATTTTTTTTCTTAACTCACCTGATGATGAGGCATGCAAATGTTCCTGTCCAACCTGCCTCTCCCTAAGGGGGGTAGTAGTGGAGGAGGTTTTACTGGTGGTAGGTTTTGACAGAATCAGTTATATCACCAGTGGACCTGCTGCCTGCCCTAGTACTTTCTTGTTCTGCAACTTCCATCAATAATACAAAATTGTGGTATCTTTGCAGATGCTGTGAGATGACACATCACTCGCCCCGTACTCAGTTCCTTGCCACACAATTTGCACTTTGCAAGTCAACCTTCTTGGAGGCATTCAATGTGATCCCAAACTTTGCTTTGTTGGCACAATACAGTACCCTCAACCTTTTGTATTGTATTTGCTCAAGATGCAGATTAATTTGTATTGGTGGCAATTGAAGCTGTTGCAACACTAGCATGTTGTACATGTGCTCTTGGTTAATTATTGCTAATGGAAGTGCTGATGGTGCCTTTACTGGTTATGTTTATGATGATGTTATTGGTGGTGGTGGTAGCATTGGTTGTGTTGGTGATGATTTGACAGTGGGTGAGCTACTTGTGTCAGTGATAACAGGTGCAGATGTTGTCTTAACTGCATCCATTGGATGAGACAATTCTACAGTAGATACAAATGGACTTGAAGATGGTGGAGAAGATGCAGAAGGTGAGTGCACACTAGTTACCAGAGAAAATACTGAGCTGCTGCCTGTCCCCTCCTCACTCTCCTCTTCTAATCCCTTTGGCTCATTCATACTCATAGTTGATTAGCTCCTGGGCCAGTGGTGATTAGGCTATGTCTGTAGTGGTGGGGGAAACAGAATTATTATCATTGGAGTCATCACTTCCACCAACACCAAATACTGGGCACACCACTTTGGTTCTCTGTGCTAAGTCCTCTCTCAAGAGTGGCTCTGATGATCTCCACAAAGGAGAAGGTATAACACTTAAACTAGAAGTGGTAGAAGAAGCTGCAGTGTCAGTGGAAGTGGAAGTAGCAGCACATGTTGTTTCAGCATGAAAAGGATGGGTAACACACAATTGCCTCTTCGGTGTTGAATCACACATAATGCAGCTTATCCCACTATTCTGAGGCCGAATATTACTAATAGTGGTAGGGGCAGTGGCGGAAGTGGTGAATTTGACATTTACTTTGGTGGGTTTGTTTTTCTTATTACAATAAATTGGGAATATGAATGCTTGTGTATTATGTAGAGTAACACAACTTTATTCAGAAAAATTAGGTATTTGTATTGCAAAATGTTAGTGCTTAATGGATTCGTAGCTGTAACACTCTTGTAACACCACTGTGCTTGACTGCACAGTGCTTACACACGTGCACAGCACACACTGGACTGACCACAGTCAGAAAATAACTTGAAATAGGATTCAAATTGGATTTTCTTTCTCCAAACATTAAAAAATTATGTTTATCAACTGCTGGCCTTGCACTAGGATCAATGACAAAATACCTTCCAATCTCCCATATCCCACTCAGTTTTTCCAAGTGCCTCTGGCTGTAGTTGCTTGCTAGATACAGTACATTGCTAAATCTGATCTCATACTAGAATCAATGACCTGGATCGCTACAGGTTAGTTTCCCTCAGTAGTTGAAGTCAAAGTGTCTAGAATTATCTGGCTTGGAAGTATAGTTGTTTTTTTGTTTCACCTTTTTTTTAACCTTCTACTTGCAACCTCACCTGATCTGTAAATACAATCAGTATTGAGTTGCTGCTTTCACTCCCCTCCCCACTTCCCCCCCATCTCCCACCCCCACACTTTTGGGACACTATGCAGTTGTTTCACTAAACTGGGAGTTGTAGTGAATTGATAAAGGAATTACATTTTTTAGACCAAAAAGTCTCCAATGCAAAAAATTCATCCCCTGCGTTAATACTTAATAATTAAATTTCCAGTCATGACAATCCATACTTTTTTCCAAGTATTAGTAGTGCAAATCAGTTTGTGCACCCAACATTCCCTAGAATAAAATAATCACAAGTTGTTTTAGTGTGTCAATATAGCTCATTGTCATTTTATCAAACATAGTTTATACTGTAACATTAAAAGGCATATTAAAACACACCATGTTTCAACCAAAATAAGTTTTCTACAGATGCAACTAATTGTTTCCACCAGCTGTCTGGAACCCTGGGGTACTTTTGAAGACCATCCAAGAAGAGTGGAAGTTGGTATTCCTGGGCTAGCCTATAGGTATGCTGGTTTAATCTATCCTTTGTGCCATTACTGTTTATAGCAAACTTATAAAGGCTCTATAGGATGTGAGTGACAGTGCTTTCCAAATTAGTTCCTTTGCATTATGTTGCTATCTAGACTCTTCATTCAGCAGTACTTTCTCAAAGAGTTTCTTTGCATCTTTTGCTGCACATTAAACACTGTTATGAATTACTGTAAACTAAACTAAACTGTTCATGAAGTAGGTACTTTAGGTGTCAACACCTCCATTCTACAAGTAAAATATACCGATAAGGCATCTTCTGCAATGAAGGATCAACCTCCTCTGCTGTGGAATCCCTCTAGTTTTCAATTGCCACTATATTCCTTGCCCACCGCCACTTCCCATTTGATCTATACTGCACTTCTTAAGACAAAAAAAAAAATAATCAAATTTTGCCTCTGAGTCACATCTCCATGGTGGGGCACTTTGTCATTCTGACCTTAGAATTCCGCTAACCAGTCCTATGGAGAAGAGTTAAATCAATCTGAAACGCTATAGTGTTTTTTTTCCAAGATTAAGTAGTGATTTTATAAAAGAGGATAAGAAACGGGTGGGGGGGGAAGAGGGGGGGAAGCATCCTTATTGTCAGATATAATTTTATTCTAAAACAACAAGTTTCAGAGTGAGCAATAGAAAAAACTTAACCTATTGAAATTGAAAGGAGGCGAGGGATGTTTGCCACAAAAGCCTATTGAAGATGTCCCACCTGTTTAAACTAAGCTGGCCTCTGAGAAGCATGTATAACTGTGCCTTTGTCAGCCCACTCACTAAAGAGTTCATGCACTTCCACTAAGTGAAATGAAAATGTTCTACAGCATTGGATGCTAACCACTAAGCTATAAAGGGAACTTCCTGTTGAGCTGTTGTTTCTCAACTACACAACAGGGAGCTTTGGCAAACCTAATGCACTTCTACAATTATCTCTGGCAATGCATTTTAGCACAACACAAAGAAGCCTGGCATTGGCTCTCTTAGATACACAAAGCTGTAAAATGCCCAATTACAAGGATAGAATTTTATTGCTTTGTTCCGGGAACTCAGTAACTGTAGATATATTTTGTTTTTGCATTTGCAAGAAATGAGACATGGAATTTAATTCCTTATTTAAATGCGGTTTATATTATCACTAAAGAGACAGCGAATCATTACTGCCCGGAAAACACGTGCAATTATGTTTCTTTATATTTAAAGTAATCTGCACAAATTATATCAAAATCATAGGATTTCACATATTTTAGTTGAAAGAAGAGTTGTATAGAAAATAAAATAATCTGCCTAGAGACTTGTAGAGAGAAAAAAAAGTGCATTGCTGTATAAACTGTTTAATTCAAAATGTATATGAATAATATATAGCTGTATGTGCCTATGTATTTTCTGTTTTATCTCGTTTTATCCCTGTAAGTGGCATTATTGCAAGGCTAATGCAGAAAGTGCTAGGATTATTTTTCTATTCCGTTGTTGCTCTCACGTGTCACTCCTCTGTCAAAGGTTATGTTGGCTTCCTGTAATCCTATAGGATTCAATTTGAAATATTGGGACTGTAACTTGCCAGGGATTCCGTGACATCACACGTGCATGCGCAGTACTATCACAACTTAAGTTAGAGAATTATTGCATTCACTAATTTGCTGGACAAGAGAATCATTGGCGGATTGCAGCGATGCCCACACATAAGTCTTTGTTTCATAATGTTCCTTTATGAGAAACTTTGGATTAGAATTTCATCCTGGTGGCAATTCTCCAGGATGGCATCACACAAGGAGCATCGGTCGGCATTGCGAAGGAAGACTAAGCACTGGAGAAAAGGTAAGAAAAATATATATTTTCCTTTTTTCCAGTGCACATGGGGGCGAGGGGGGTGACTAAAACTAACTAGCAACATGAAGACTACAAGAAAAAGAGACTGAGAAAGAAAGACAGGCAGAGGAAAACCTATACAGGAGAAAGAGATAGTGAATAAGAAGCTGAGAAGGGGGAGAGTAGAAGCTTAAAGTAACACTCTAGTAACAATAACCATTACAGTGAAGTGCAGTGGTTATGGTGCCAGGAATGATCTGGTGCCCACCAGCATAAGGAGTCACGTCATATTTGAATGGTTAGACTTTTTACCAGGGGTATTCATAGGAAGTACTGGAGGTGGGACCGGTGGCAGACCCCCAGGTAAAAAGTTAACCTGTTCCAAATCGAACCACTCGAACGACTCCTTAAAACGGGATACGGCCAGGGCACTCCTGAAGCACTACAGCGAGCTGTAATATCATAATAAACTAGGTGTTTTTCCAGGCAGTATAATCCTTGCATCAAACCTGCTGGTGCATCTGACAAAACCGTATACAGACAGCCTAGTTGGCACAATTATTGCATATGGAGCACAGTTATCCATGCTCGTAACTAGCTTCTTTTTTCTACAAATGTGTTTTTAAATCTATTTCCTCTAACTTTGTGACATTACTATTTTGAACTGTAGAAATTGTACCATTTTGGAAATTATTTTAAGCAAAACAAATGGCAACTCACATCAACTAATTGCTATATATTTTAGCTTAATTTAGACTAACATAACCAAAGATTCATGGCAATTTCTAACTGCTGTAATTACACCTGTTAGTAAGAAAAACAGCTGCTGTCGCCACCAGAGATGTCTAAAAATATTTCTTGTGAACACAGAAATATTTTTAGCATTAAATTTCCTTTCTTTTTAGCAAAACCCTACTGTTTCTAGCCGTATTTTATAAATCTGAAACGGTAGAGAATTAAAGGTGAATTATCAATTCTCTGATAATTACACCATTGAATTAAACATTGGATATAACCTATAGCTCGTGCTATTTTGCAAGAAGATCCGTTTTCTTTTAAAACTATATAAAAAAAATTAGCAAATGACATCATAATCCAGTTCAGACAAGCAAAGTCAGGACAAATGTTGCAAAAGAAGAATGGAAATGGAAACATCATTTCATATCTTCCCTTCCTTTTAAGCTTTCTCTACCATGACTGCCAAATGCCAAGGACAGAGCTTAGAACAATGACTGACAGGGAGTTAAGAAGGAGGAACATAGTTTAAAGAGGAAGAGGTGTGGATTTCTACATTTAATTTCATTTTCACACCTCACAAATTTATATTTGTTAGGAGGCAGATGAAAGGGACTGGTAAATCCATAAAGTGGGCAGCCCAACCTCTAACTGGGTGGTCAGGCTGACTGACGGCCCCCTTTCTCGATGCAGAACACCTGAATCTCTTTGTACATTGTTATAGTACCCTGACCCCTCCGGCATTCAGAAACAAGGCTTGATCATTTGAACTGCGTTTTTGTTTTGTTTTTTCAAACATTAAGCGGGGTACATTATACAGATTTTAATAACAGACTGGCTAACAGCTGCTTCAAGACTTTAGCTGGAATGACAAGACAAGACTGCAAGGTTTGCTCGAACGTGAAGGAGTCCCAGCCAGTGACTAAAGTGGAACTGTCACTTCTCTGAAATTTACATCTTTGAACAAACATTGAAATTCACCTATGGGTTTCAAAAGCTGTTTCCTCCGTATAGTGTGGTCTTGGCCATGCAATCTAAGAAAATATAATTAATTGTTGCCCCTTTAACAAAATTAACAAATTACATATACAGATCAGATCTACAGAGCAGGGAAGCAGACCCAGGCTTGTATCTGATAGATTCTACCTGTAGTAGGCTAGAACATCACATAGTCTTTGCCAATAGATAAAAAAATAAAATAAAATCTAATGGGTAATTATTAATTATCTGGAAATTACATAATTGAACAAAGTACTGAAATTACCGAACCCTTGTTTTATGTTTCCCTCTGTTTTCTTTGAAGATGTGTATTAGAGATTCTACAAGTGTCAACACAATTCAGTTCAGTCCCGGCAAGGCTGGGCTCACACTGCAATTAAGGAGATGAACAGAAACATTGTTTTAGGTTCTCCTCTTCCAATAACTATGGTCAAATATATTCAAAATGGCAATATTTATAACAGTAATTCACAGGGAGCACCCAGTTCTAGGATAGAGGAAAACATAATGTTAAAAATACTGCAAATGGACAGTTCTCTCTAAGCAACCTCGAATGCAGGACAACCATCGTGAGGTACAGCCAGTTCTCCATTAAGGGGCACTTGGGGCAATCTAACACCATGCAGCCAAGTTGAGGAGATAAATATTTCTAACTTTTTTGTTTGTTTGTTTGTTTGTTTGTCTTTTTTCTTTCTACACTTTCTTCTAGAATTGACATTTTTCACAACTTTCTTTGTGACCTTTTCCACCTTTATATTTTCATTTTCCAATTTTTTTTTATTTTAGTACTCTTAGTACTATAGCCATTACTTTTTTTTTTTACATTCTCTATAAACCAGGTATACATACAATATGGGGCATGTAGTTGATATACTTTGTATTATATTTTAAATACCCACCCTTATAAAACCTGACATTTATACAAAATTAGGCATGTAGTCTACAAATACATCTTGTAGTGAGCCTATTTTCTTTCCCCAACTTTTCCAGCAGCAAGAATTTATACACTTAAACATGAGCTATATTAAGTCTAGTACAACAAGGGAGGTGCTTGGCATTTTCAATCCCTCTGCTGATGACAGAGGGATTTAGTAGAGTCTGGGCAGAGAAATTTGTTTCTCTGTTGGATAAACACTGGCAATGGAGCATACTACATTTACTTTACAAGTTTTGTGATACAAAATGATATGTAGCAAAACGCAAAATGATACACAGGTGACTTAGAAAGAAGGGAAATAAGATTAATGCAGACTTGTAATAGTAGTAAATATAACGTTTTTGTGATTACATTTTATTATAAACAGAGGATCACATTTAGAGAAATGATAATACTTACTACTATCAATTTGCATTACAGAACGCAGTTGGCTTATTGTTGAAATACAATTTGTAACACCTGTTAATATCATTTACAGCATTTTTTCTAAAGGCAATGTTAATCTACATCATAAACGTCAATGGAAGTGTTTTCCCATCTTATAGTCTTCATAAGAGCACCCCCCCCCCAATTTTCCAATTATATATCTGGGACAGTCCTCAGATTGTTAGCCATGAATATAAGTTTGCCTCCCCCTGATTTTTGTCCGAACCTGCTAATCATCTCATCAAGTCAGTCTAAAACAATTTGATTGCTATCGAAGAAGTGCAGGCTTGTGAACCATATTAATTCCGAGTGCCGAGTTTTTACATGTGGTCGGGTGAACAAGCCATTGTTAAATAGTGACAAGGAGAAGGCACAAAAATATAAAGCTGACTGTGGAATAGACAAAGAGATCCAGATTTATAGTTAATATAGAAAACAATCTTAAAATGAATAAAAATGGTGCAAGATATTTTAGTTAATAACGTATAAAGTGCAAGTAGCAAGACACAAAGTGTTAACTTATAGACACATGCAGCAACCTTTATTTAACCCTGATATAAAAATTCCGAACAACAAGTAAATCTAATACATAGGTGTGCAATAGAAATCTAAACCCAACAGTGTAAGTGCAGACCAAAAGTCCACACGCACAAGTGACCAAATGTTTCCAACCAAAAAGAAAACAACCCCACCACCCATGAGCGCCACAAAACACACGGCCACACAGTGAGTAGCCTAAGACACATTGTAGTGGAGTCGGAGATATCTTGGCTGATGCAGTGAAGAGAGAGCACACTCAGAAGGCATCATATAGAGCCAGAGACTATATACCCCACAGTATTGAGAGCCTAACTTCCATGCTTTTTAATTTTTAATACATTTGGAATAAAGTATCGATTTATTGTCTAGCTGATGGTGAGTCCAAATATTTTCATCATTTGGATCCAGCCCACACAATGGTCTGATCACCCCTAGGCTCAAGAGTTTGGAGTGGTACTTCAACCTCTCCACATTTCTGAGTTTATTTTCAACAGGGTTGTATATATAATTTCTGTGTACTACAATACTGCACTAGATTTCTCCCTGTTTTTATGTATTTTTAGATTATTAAGATCATCAAATCAATTTCTGTGCAAGTATATTTTAAACTACTCACTATACAACCGTGTGCCCTGCGACACTCATGGGCAGCAAGACCGCCTCCCCATCAGCCGGAAACACCCGGCCACCCACACGTACAGACCCCTAATCCACACTCACACCGTTGGGTTCAAACCTCTCTTTTTTTTTATTTTATTTTTTAGTATTTTTATTAATTTTATCACAAAGTATATAAAACTCAATTTACATAGAAAATTCTTTACAATAATATTACTTTGACACATATTACAAAAATACAAAGACAACAAACATCAAAGACAACAAACAGCCTATCAATTCACAGTGTATGAGTAATCTATAATGACCCAGTATGGGTTATCACCTATACCCTTTATCAGTCTCCACAAGTTGAACTCTTCCAAATTCTTACCCCGGTTTCCCCTTTTGTCCTATACTAATCGCAGTCACCAACCCCTCACCTTAGTCGCCATTTGGCCCCAAGTTGTGGGGGGGAGACCACATGAAATATGCCCATCTTTTATACTAAAGATGGGAACACTCCATATAAAATAGAGAGAGGAGGTTTAAAAAGAACAATGTGAGGAATAACTATAAAAAAGAGGACAACCCCCTTAAATCCCAAAAATACCCATACCACAACATCCATACACATACCACGTATATTGTTCCGGGATTCCGTGGGGAGGTAAGCCGACAAGGGGAAAAAGCTATGAAGGATTTTGTCCAAGGGTCAAACAATAATCATCCCAGAGAGCCCATCTATACTTCGGAACTATATGAGCACCTAAATGACCATCCTCTCTTTCTAGTGTCCTATTTCTTTGAATTAGCCTTTCCACCTCTAACCACTTTGGCAACCTTCCTCCTTTCCAATTTACAGCAATCAACCATTTCGCTATCGATAAAATATGAAACAGGAAAGATTTTAATTCTTTTGAGAAGTGACTAGGTAAAAAGTGAAACAGAGCCAATTCTGGAGTTAATTTGATCTTTTCGCCTACAATTCGAGATATCCCAAGTTTGACCTCCTTCCAATACATTTGAATATAGGGACACGACCATCACATATGTGTTGCTGAGCCAACTTGATTACAGCCTCTCCAACAAAATTGATATGTATCCTCTTTCTTTATTTTCCAAAGCTTGAGTGGTGTTATATACCATCTATTTAAAATATATCTCCCTATATGAAACACGTTTAATTAATTTGTCCATTGAAGCAAAAGCTCCCGACCACATTTCCATGGGCCAGGATTGATTAAGTTCTTCTTCCCAAATTCTTATATTTAAACATTTGGTGCCTAAATCCCTATCTCTCAAAAGACTGAAACATTTTGATAGCAAGCGCATCTTATTTGTTGAACATATTATTTTTTCACAGGGTGTCAGTTGTCTAAGCTCTTTTAAACAAAAACTGGACGTCGAGATCCTAGCCTTCACCTTAATGTATTCCATCCACAAGCTAGTTGGAATTTTAAAATTATATATATTGTAAATAGTCAAATTAGAGGAATTCATTATTTACATATAAATCACTTAAAAGTCTGCATCCCAATTTCAATAATATCTCAAGCAGAGGGGAATGAATCGTTTCCTGCAGCCATGAGATAGGAGTGATTGGGCTAGGAAATGGAACCAGAGAATATTTATGATTCAACTTCAACCAGCTTTTAAGACTGTACCATATAATCGAGGCTTTACTATGCACTATGCCACTGGATAAATCATCTCGAAAAAGGATTGAGTTCAAGTCCATTTGTTTAAGAAAAAAAGCTTCTATCGATACCCAATTATTGATTTCTTCCTCCCATCTCTGCATATGTGCCAGGAGGGAGGCTTCCTGATATTTCTTAATGTCGGGATACGCTATCCATCCACTAGAGAATTTTTTAACCATAATTGGTATCTTAATTCTCATTCTTTTATTCTTGTGGATAAATACATCAATCGCCCTCTGTAATTTATTAAGCAAATATATGGGACACTGCCAGGGTATGCAGCGCATAACATAAGTAATCTTAGGTAATATTGTCATCTTAACCGCTGCTTTTCTACCTGACCAAATATATTAAGATTTGTCCATGTGGCCAAAACTTGCATTATATTAGAATAAACTGATTGAAAATTAACTGTCATTGTTCTTTTCATTTCGGCAAACAATTTTATTCCTAAATGGGTTATTGAGTGTTGCCAATTGAATGGATAAAATTGACTCAAGAAGTTTTTCTTAGACCGTCCCATATTAAAAGTGACGGCTTCCGATTTCTTTACATTTGTTATACTATCTTGAAGAGCTTTTAAAGATTTTTCCGGTTTACCTATTGTTATCATTACATCATCTGTATATAGGGAGATTACATGTGACTTTTGATTTGCTTCAATTCCTGTTATATCTAAAGATTCCCTTATCGCTGTCACCAGTGGTTCAATAATTAAAGCAAAAACTAATGGAGATAAAGGGCAACCTTGCCTAGTGCCATTTAAAATGACAAACCTTCCTGACTGAAAATTTTGGCCGATTACACTAGCGCTCGGAGAGGAATACAAAGCAGCAAACGCCTTAGAGGAAAAATCATCTAAGCCATATTTCGACAGGGTGAGGAACATAAAGTCCCAATCCACCCTGTCAAATGCTTTCTCAGCATCGAGGTCCACAAAAACTGCAGCTATTTTTTTTATAATTAACCACTGAAGTTATATTTAACAGTTTTCTGATATTATCGGAACCCAACCTCCCATGAATAAAACCTGTATGATCAGAATTGATCAACTTATGGATATATTGATTCAATCTTTCTGCTAAAATTTTAGCATAAATCTTTATATCCACGTTAAGCAGAAATATAGGTCTAAAGTCACTGCATTCAGGGGTTAATTTATTTGTTTTGGGGATTGTGATTATTTGTGCTTCCAACAACTCTGGATGAGCTCGGCCAGCATTTTTAATTTAATTTAATGTTTGGCACATGTAACTAGAAATCTCCTCTTGACAGAGTGAGTAATATTAATTGATTAGCCCATCAGGACCAGGGGCTGAGCCCAATTTCAAATTTGAAACTGCCCATTTAATTTCCTGTTCAGTAATATCTTCATTTAAATTTGCCACCTCTATTTGAGAAACTTTAGAGAGATGAATCTTATCCAAAAATTCCACGATTTTCTTTTTTTTACACCTACTATCTATATTTAGGGAATTCAAATTATAAAGGTCATGATAATATTTCTCAAAGCATGCGGCAATATCAACAGGCTTAACAAAAAGTGCTTTATTATATAATAGCCTGTTTATTCTACCATTATTTAATTTTTGTTTCAACTTGTTAGCCATCAGTTTCCCTGCTCGATTTTGACCATGATATAATCTTTGTTGCAAAGCCCATAAAGATTTATCAACCAACAGTTGCTGAATTCTTTTTATTTGTGATTGTATTTCTCGAATTTTATTTATCTTTAACTCAGAAGAGGATTTTTTATTCTTTCTGTCTAATTCAATAAATTCTATATGTAGGTCTCTTAATGATTTACCTCTCTGCTTCTTTAATATTTACTGCCATTTTATCATTATCCATCTTATATAGGCTTTATAAGAAAGCCACACTATTTCTTTAGAGTCTATAGTACCATCATTACTTAAAAAGAATGCAACCGTTTAATTTTTTTAGGTTTTTTTAATATTTCTGGGTCCTTTAGTAATTCTATGTCCATTCTTCATAATCTATTATTCTTAACAGGAGAGTCTAAACCCAAACTTACTCCAACCAACCCATGATCAGACCACGTAATCACCCCTATTTCTGCATGTTGAACTTTAGAAATACTCTGCACATCCATAAAAATATAATCCAATCTACTATATATTTTATGTCTGTGAGAAAAAAAATGAATAGTCCCTCTCAAAGGGTACAACGTTCTCCATGTGTCAGACAAATTATATTTAAGTAGTAATTTATAAAACTTTTTGGAATTTTGGACTTGGTGAGGATCCGATTTTATCTCTCCTATCGAATTTCTATCCACAGTTGGATCCATAGGTAAATTGAAATCCCTGCAAACCACCAGAGTTCCCATAAAGAATTTTTTCATTACTTTCAATGTCTGGCTAATAAATTTAATTTGCCCTTTATTAGGGGCATACATATTTAAGATTGTAAATTTCTGAGAATTAATCAGGCCTGCCCATAATAGATACTGTCCTTCTTTATCTTTTATGACAATTTCTTCTTTTATTAGTAAAGTTTTATTAAATATTCGAATTCGATTTACTTTTCGAATAGGTGGCACTATAGGGATTAGAATAATATCTATTGCCAAAAAAGGGAATTTTATTAGTCTGCCAATTGGTTTCTTGAATACATATAACATCCGGTTTACCCCTAAACAGATTTTTAAATGCTATGCTCCTTTTGCCCACTGTATTTAAACTCTGGACATTTTGACTAATAATCCTCATGATTCATGGAGAACCAAATCAGCCACCAATCTGAGGATCTTCTAACCCACCTCCATCACCACCTTCCACCCCACGTCTCGGAACCTCCCAGAAAACGTAACATACACATTCACACCCATTCATCCAATGATACAATCATCTTCTTTAAGGAACTACCTAATTAGAAAATCCCCACTCTACCTCCCCTAACAGTGGTGGATAACCCTAAGTTTCATCGAACTAACTTGGTTCGAGACCTTGGCGGAGGTCGCCAATTAAACCTGCCTGTATACTTTCTATTCCACATCAAAAGCAGCCTAAGACTAAAGGTCCTTTCTTATTTATATCACGCATCAGTTTAATAAAATAATCTAACTGAGCTAGCAGTACAAACGCTATAAAGAGACAGAAACAGCCCACTGAAATAAAATCAAACATCCAAAAACAAGAGGGAGAGGGGGAAATAAAGAAAAGAGAAGAATCCCTAAAATTAACTCCCATGGGTTGGTGACCCCTATCATAACCTCTTCTCTAAACCCCCCTCATCTTTCCCTCCATAAAAATGGAAGATCTTGTGGCTAGTCTTATAGACCCGATTACTATTTTTAAGCAACAAACCCATTGAGATAGAAAAGAGAATACATCACGATTGTTTAACTTTCCTGGAGATTTACCAAACGTAGTAAAGTCTCAATTAAGTGTATCAAAATATACAAATTTATCAAAATGTCTTCAATACTTAAATACCTTCTATAACATCCCCTTTTGATTATAATAAACATTTATCCCATGATAATATCCTATTTTGTGCCATTTTCCAATACAATATAACAAATAATATTATCTCTAGTATAATACGTGACTTTAAATTTATATCCATAGAGGCCATTTAAGGCCATTTAATAAGAGCTTAATTCAAACTTTATGAAAAATGTACATATTAACCAGTGTTTAATTTAGATTTCAGTGAATTAAATATATCCATTACTGGCCCATTTAATTATAATAAGCATCAATCCAGTAAGGCTATCTCATTTTGTGCAATTTTCCAACACATTATAACCAATAAAAGTATCTCTATCCTAATAAGTGACCTTAAAATTGATTCTATCCAAAATATTTTACTTTATAGACTAAATTGCAAAAATATTACACATTTTATGCCAATAATTGAACCTCCCCCAGGAAAACAACCATAACTCCATTCAATATTCCTTATCACCCTCTGATTCTATCCCCTCTCCCAATTATCTCCATTTAGCCATATCTTAAGCATTCCCCAGAGAGTCTATATCTTTAAGGAACCTTTCCACCTCATGGGGAGAGTTGATTACTTTCGTCTCCGTTCCCTTTTTAGTAAATAGTTTAGTTGGAAAACCCCATCTATAAGACACATTTTTATCCCTTAATACCTTGGTTATTATTCTAAATTCTTTACGTTCCATAATCACTTCTCCAGATATATCAGGAAAGATTTTCAATAGCGCATAAGGAGCATCAATAATTTTACATTCAAAGGCTTTCTGTAATATTTTTTGTTTAAGTTTACATCACATCTCCAGGTAATTCTCTTGAAGTATTATGTGATAAGGGTAATCTATGAGCTCTATCTATCATATGGGCCCTCTCAAAATCTGATTTAACCAGAGAATTCAAAATTTTTAGCAATCTCACTTCTGATTTCCTGCACGATTGAGCTCTTTAAATCTTTCAATAAATCAATCATTACCTCCTTCATGGTAGCTGTTGTGAGCTGTTCCTCTCTCTGACTATCCACCTCTACTGGCTCATCTACTAAAGATGACTCAGTTGAGGTCATTACACTATCTGAATGATCTAATTCTTTTTTCGTCCCCGATGTTAATACTGACTCCTCAGAGATTTTACGTTTAGCCATGGGAGTAAAAAAACTACTTGTCGGGTTTTCATTATCTTTCTCCTTTTCTTTAGCTTTACCTCTTGTACTTACTTATTTTTCATGCTTGTTTTTCATTTTAACCCCTCTTGTAGCAACAGTTTAAAAAATTCAGGGTCAAAGTCAGCAATATTTACAGACACTATAAATCACATAAATATTTCTAACTTAATCCACTGCAGATCTGTAATAGACTGGACTGACAGCCCCCTGTCTACTACACTGCATGGATATGATATCAGATCACTTCCTCCCAATGTTCTAAGTAAGCCACATAAGCTTGAAGGAAGCCCTAGTGCTGATTAGACTTGCTACTCTGGAAGGGTGGCTAGAAACCGAAAAAGTATTTCAATATTTTTGTGAGTGTGTTTGTGTGGCAGTGTGTATTTGTGTGTGTTTGTCAGTATGTATCTGTGTGTCTTGGAGTATATATGTGTGTGTCTGTGAGTGTGGAAAGGCTTAGCCAATGGTTTTGTAAGAGGTCACACACATTCTGATATGCACAATGCTTTGTTTGTTCAATGCATATGCATTCCTGGCTTGACCATGTCTGAAAACAGTTTTTAAAAAAAGAGACTGTCCGGCATACACCAGGATATGTGAGAGCTATCAATCAGTAGATGCACACATGATTCAGGCCAGGCCACCAATTTAATTAAGTGAACATGATACCTAATAACAAGGCCAAAGTGTGATGCATCATAGAAGTCAAAATAATACTCACTTCTCTCTGTATATACCGTATGTTCTGTGTGTCAATATTTCCCCTTTCAATGAACCAACAGCAGCAACAGATGTGTTTGAAAGGCTGGGTTTGATTGAGTTAAGGCTTATTTCTCAGCCTAGATTTTTATGTTATTATGTTACAGGATGACCTCAGAATTTATTTTCTTTTAAATTTTTTGGGCAATTAAAAGCTGAGTTCTTGGAAATAACAGCATCCTCGTGGCTAAAGTGTAACAGTGACGTCATCTGCAATACACTATACTTCAGTATTCTTTCTTGGGGAAACAGACACAAGTGAGAGGATTACTATTTCACCTTACAGGACAATTTACTATACCAGAAATTGTCAGTAATTCTCCAGGGGAATTTCAGATTTAACAACGAAATTAGTTAGTTGGAGAGATTTTTACAATTCAGCTATTTTTTTATTTTTTTATTTCAATCAGCTTTTATTTGTGTCATCGAAAAAGTACAACAGTGCGATTGAATAGCAACATAAGAGACACGCAGGTCTCGCATAATCGTAAATAACAATATGATTATAAATGACTGTAAATTAAACAATATTATCAATTAGAAGGTTGAGAAGCATCAGTATCAGTTAACTCTTTATGTTACATGCGTTTAATATGCAGATATCGGCACATTATGGCTGTACTGTAAGGGGTGATTGTGTCGACTCTGGGTGTCCCAGTCAGTGACTGCTTAGCAAGTGGCAAAGAGTTGCCTGACATCATAGTGGTTACATGTAACCTAGGAGTAACTTCTAGGTGGATAGGAGCCATTATACTATCTATGGTACAGCTAACCTGAAAGCTGAGTTCATTGGAGGGAACCAGTCCTCCTATACAATGTTGGTATATAGTAGATTTCCATTGAGTCCCATCTCCCATGACTGCACACACCTTGCACAGACCCTGCTATGTCGTATGGGTGGTGTAATCAGTTGGGTCTGTCCTGGGCAGTAGAGGATTAGCGGAGTGTCCGTACGTCGCCCGAGGCCCGAGCTTGCTGCACCCTCCCTCCCGAAAAAAAAGGTGAGGGATAAATGGGGGTAGAGGAGGAGTAGAAAGGAACACCGGTGTTGTGCCCTTGATATTCTTGGAACAATTCAGCTATTTTTTTTTTGCCTAAATTTTCCAATTCCTATAGTGTTTACCTGATGACCTGGTCAATGCACAGCTTGGCCAGTAGTATGGCTTTTTTTAAGATTAGCCCATTCTGCTTTTGATTTGGTCTAGGATGCCGAATTGGGTGCCAAGCAGCATTGGGTTCTAAGTGACACCTCGGCATGCCAACAGTGCTGATATTTAGTCAGAGTAGATAGGGATATGGTAAACTTGAATTTAAATTTTAGAAGGTAGTATTTATAATAATTATCATTTTAAAAACATTTTACTACACACTTGTCATGGCTATTCCACAAAAAGCATTAAATGTCAGGAACCTAAAGTGATTTCAAAGTGAATTTAAAATTTTAGAACAAAATAGCTGAGCAGTAAAAATTCTCTAATTCAGTAGTGTTTTCAGATTGCCCATTTTGGCCTAAAATCTGAACCTCTAGATTAGTAGTGCCTAAAAGGTAGATTCCCAGATGTTGTAAAACTACAGCTTCCATGATGCTTTGCCATTCTAAAGGCATTCCAAAGGCATGCAAAGCATCATGGAAGTTGCAGTTCCACAACATATTGAGATCTACCTGTGGGCACCCCTGCTCTAGATTGTAAGCTCTTTGAGCAGGGTCCTCATCAAACTATTGTTCCTGTAACATTTCACAATTGTCTAATGTATTGTTAAATTTCCCCTTTATAATATTGTAAAGCACTGCGAAAGTGCCAACTAAAATAATAATAATAATTCATTTTGAATTCACTTTGAATATCTTAATCTATGGACAAATATCTGTCAATGGAGAATTTTCACAGTTTTATGTAAAATTATTTGTAATTCCCTGTTGAATTTAAAACTGCTCATGATTTGCAGTCACAGACGTCACAGGATATATTTGGATCACCACACTCTTTACTAAATCCCTGGAGTGGGTCTCTTTTGTTTAAGTTGTTGTTTTTCATTTTGTTTTTTTATATTTTTAGCCCTATTAGTTTCATTCAACTGTATTTTTTTTTTTTGAATAGTGCAGTGGCAGAGCACCAGCCCTGAGGAAGTACCTTGACCGGCGCAAAATACATTAGAGTCTTCCTGATGTATAATAGTTTTTATTTTTTTCATGGCATGTGTGTATTTGTTTATAATGTAACTGCGAGTGTGAGTGGAGGTGTGTTAATTCAGGCAGCAATGTACATGAAGAATTTGTATGGAGAGTCAGTGTGAGAATGCAGGGCTATATTTGTGTGAATTCATGACTCTCAAGGTTTGAATGTAGTAGTGTATTTGTCTTGAGTTTCAGTGTGTGTTTAAATGCAGGAATGTATATGCACCCCTTTCCACTTCCCACGGCACATCTGTCAAAGCCTTCTTTCCATCCTTGACAACATTTCTCATCCATGCCTGTTCATCCACAGATGCCATTCTGTCCTTTTACTGGAAGGACCTCTTGTCTGTTGTCCAGTGGCGCAAGGGAGACTCCAGATTCTGTGTTTAGAACTAGCCTAAGAATAACTCCCTGTACTATGCTTAAACAAGCACTCTGGTCACTAATATAACTTTTTGGGGGGTTTTGAGGGATTATTTCTGCATACCCATGCTATGATTTATTGCCTGTTAAAATCTCTTTAAAAATAAATAAATAAATAAATAAATAAATAAATGTTGTGCTTTTTTTGGCAGCCTAACTCCATTGTTAGCCACTTCTTCCCTTTTTACAAAATCCTCCGTATTAGAAGGTAATAATGTAGCTCAGCCAATGAGAGATCAGCGTGAGCATTTGGAATGAAATTTGTCTATTACAGTTCATTAACTAAAATAAAAAAACAAGATTATAAATAAAACATTCTGTTTCTGTCTTTGTCCGGGCCCTGAATGTTCAGTAGCTAACTAGCTATAGACCCAGTATTCAATGTTCAAGACTTTACCTCTCCACATCTGGGACTTAAGGTGGTCTTTCATCATACAAAAGACCACCCCAAGTTCTCTGATGTAAGTGTGCATAGATGTGGCCATCAACTATGGTTCTTAGTCTACACCTAGTGAAACCACTGGGATTCATATGTAAAATGCACCATAAAGGGTAGTGGTAGATAGTTAATGTACTACACATTCAGTGTTCTCTAGACTTTGGGAACACTTATAATGCAGATCTGAGGAACACATCAAGTACCATGACCACTATAGTCCACTGTAGTGGTTATGGTGCAAGGAGTGCCCTGGCAACCAACCCAGTAAGTAGTCAAACTGTTTAATAAAGATTTGCCAACTTACTTGCACCCCACTGGCCACTCACTGCAACATCCCCTGCTGCCAGAAGCTCTACAACTAAGCTAATAGCAGTCATTCAGGTCTGTGTTTTTTTGGCTAAGGGCACTCAGCTGATATATTGGTCAATTAAACTAATGGAAGATTTTTTCACGAGCTTCTGGCACATGAGGAAGCAACAAAATCGGCCCAACAGGACCCAAGCAAGCTTTCAAAATATTTTTAAATGTTTATACTACTTACTGTGGGAGAGTACCAAGGCACTCCTGGCATCATAATCACTACAGTGAGCTGTAGTGGTTATGGTGCATGGAGTCATCTTTTAAGGGTCGATAGGATGTATGTCTATCAGGATATGCTGTTTGATAAAAAATTTAATTTGTTATCAGTGGCACATGTTTGTACCTTACAACTTACCTGGGGATATATGTTTACACCACTATTTCTTTCTTTACTTGATAACATGGCCAAATGTTTCTCCAGTATAATATTCTGTTTTGTTACAGGGATGGGCTGCACATGTTTCCCGTTCATTTCCACTGATTAAGTTTGGTCGCAAGATCATGCCTGTACTGGTAAGAAACGTGTCAATATGAATTTATAAGGGCGTAAGCATTTTACTGCAAGTTTAGTGTATTTTATGCAAATGACCTGATACGCATGTATTGTTTTTAAGCACGTATGGGTATAACAGCTGAACTACAAGCTCCATAAACTCAAGTCACAACAACATCTAGGGTAATACTTTTGGAGCAAAAACCGAAACATTAAATTAGTTCATGGAAAAACGTATCAAACTGTAACTTAATTCCTGGAGTGCCTCTTCAAATTACAGCATGCTTTGTGGTTCCACTAAAGATTCTTTGCATCAGTATCACCTCATCTTCCCGCAATTAAATATCCCACATAAGATATAAGGAGGCATGCACAAATAAAGTGCACAATTTAAAAAAGAATCAACAAAAATGTACTTTTTTCACATTGAACATTTTTTTTTCATCAAATTGTAAGTTGTTAGTAAGTTTTATTGTTTCAACACCGAAATATCATTTAAAACTGAAATTCAATTTAAGTTATAATAGCAACATTGGTGAAATGATCCATTTGTCTGTACCTGGTTGTTATAGCCTATTCAGTAAGTTAATTATTATTTTTTTAATTCTTATTTGTATAAAGGATTGTGTTAGAGTAATAAACACGACAGACACAAAAAACAGAGCACAAGTGAAACATTGTCTATGATAACAGGGGTAACCCTAAACAACAATCATATTGCGTGGTAAATGTATGCATTGGGGAAGTAGTTGCCCCCGTAAGTTGCCCCCCCTAGGCATTTACATCTCAAGTTCCCTCTGGTTCCAGAATAAAGCATAGTGCAATACACAATCAAGTTCCATCCATATGTGGACCAACCATCAAAAACAGAAGGATAAAACAAACGGTCAAAACTTTACATGTAGAAAGAAATTCTATCCAAGGTAGCCAAGCTTGTGGAAAACATTTGTCGATGAGATAGCATTTCTTCTGTGGGGCATTTACATCGATAACCTATTGTCGTAGGCTAAGGGCAAGGACCAGTGCCTTAACTGCTTTTAGTAAATGTTTCATGAGAGGTTTTTATAAAAATTCAATATGGAACAAACTGTGAAACGTAACAGCATTGCTGCTAAATAACCCTATTTAATTAGCAAACTATCCTGTTGGTATCTATAATCCCCAAAAAACGTTTTGTACACTTCACAATCTCTCAAAAGGGTTCTTATTGATTAAACCGCTAATAGTAGTGAAATGAAAATTAAATTGGGAAAGTATGACAAAAATAGCCAAGCTGTGAGAATTGCAGATCTGGAGATATACTCCAAATCAGCACATTTTGCTGATGTAACTGTAGCCTGTTAAACAGTGATTTGAGATAATAATTCAGGGTATTTGCAGAACTGGCGATGCTCAATGACATTCTAGGAAACATTAACATGTTCTAGTGCATCATAGATCTCATAAAAACATCATGCTAGTTTGATAGATTATTGGTTTAGCATACAAGTCTGAGAAAACAGACGTCATAGGTAAGACCACCCCCAGTTCTCTGATGTAAGTGTTCAGGTAATGTGGCCGTCAACTATGGTTCATTGTAACAGATAAGATATATGACAGAGAGGACATCTCGGTCAGTTTGCTCTGCTGAAGGATATGTTGTTGTAAGTGTTATATCTGCTACATCATTTGTGATGATATAAACTTTTTTGCAAAATTGTACTGAAAGACTGAAACTGCACAGCCAAAGGCGTATTTTAGTAAAATTCGATAGATCTTAGTATCACCCAACATTGTAGTGTTTAAGAATGTTCCCATCTGGGATATTTTGTCCAAAATGTTGCAAGCCAGTTGGCAACTCACCACATTTCACTATTGAGATGCAAATGTTCTTACTTTTACTATTTTCACGTTACTCCAAATGTTTTTTGCCTTGGTCCTTAAGGTTTTTGTTAGTTATTTTTACCTCTTCCCCTTAATATAATTTATTTATTTAATAATTTATAGGTGAAGATTATTGGTTTTTATTATTAAGATTCTTATATTTTTGTTGCTTTTTTTGCAAATTGGGTCTTTTCTGATTTTTAATAGTTGCATCAGTTACGATGAATTTTTATCACGCCTTTTGTGCGGCTGAAAAAAAGATTTAATAAAAAATAAAGCATCTCATTTGCTAGTCTTTTATTATAGTGAACAGTCACTGACTGCTCGACATTTATCAGACATGCCACCAGCTCACAGTATGGGGAGCAGGGGCATATAAAACCATCCTTGTATTAATGTGGGGGTCATATTAACCCCACTGTTAATGTGGCAGCTGGCTAGCAAGCACTGGGCAGCTACTACATGATTAACTCTCGCACTACCACAAGTAAATTTCAGCCAAACCGAACTGGCACATTGCCAGACTCATAGAGCAAAATTTCCAATTTGGAGAATTTTTTTGGGAAGAACCGAACAATCTCACTGTGCACAATTCTATTAGATGGTTATTTAGTAATGCAGGCTGACAGATAATTAAGTCTTTCAAGTTCACCCTTTCCCACATCTCTCTTTTTCAGCTGTTGATCTAAAAGATGTAAAAAGGACAATTTAAAGTGATTTCCAATTTTGTCAAAAAACTTAACAAAAATCACAAAATGGGCAAATACATTTTTTTAAATCAATACTTTCAATCAGATTTCTATTAGGATCAACAAGCTGTTACCCCAACAACAATTTGTTACCCTAATTATGAGTGCTCAGACCTAGCTGCACAAAATGAGTTCTCATGCAGCTTAATGTAGTTGTTGTGGTATGTATAGTCTGTCCCTGCAGGCTTTTCAATGTAAACACTGTTTTTTTCAGAGAAAAGGCAGTGATTACATTACAGCCTAGGGACATCTCCAGTGGCAGTCACTCAGATGGCCACTAGAGGTGCTTCCTGGGTCAGTGCTGTATGACGTGCAGCACTGACGTTCAGTATCGCCATGCTCTGCATGGTGGCCTTGAACATTTCTCATCGAGATGCATTGATTCAGTGCATGCGCTATAGCCTACCAATGATTTCCTATGGAAAGCATAGGATTGGCTGATATTGTCAATTCTGATTATCTCAGCCAAGGGGGTGGAGCCAGCTGCGGCAGACCCGCACGCTGCTGGAGTTAAGATACGTTTTAACCTGTTTTAAGGGGGCCTGAAGCGGGCTGGCTACCTAAACACTTTGTATTCCTGGCACTTTTGTGGCCCTTTAATACAAGTTTTCCAGTTTCATACAATGCTGAGTTTACATACCAAGTTTTATACAATAAAGCACGTGCACACCGGCTTTACACAATTTTCTGTGGTCACATAAAACTTAAAACAATGCTGAGTGCTCACACCAAACTTCCCATAATACTGGGTGCTCACACCAAGCTTCCCATAATGCTGAGCGCTCACACCAAGCTTTTTGCAAGACTAAATGTTCACAAAAAATTTCACATAATACTGAAAATGTAAACATTTTTGATTTAGGATCCTGACGAGACAATACGTTCTTAATAAATAAATGGTTATATAATAAAATATATAATACTTATCTACAAAAAAAAATTGGCTACATCCCGAATAAGATACGCCCCTAAATGTTAGAGATGAATAATGATGTTAACTCAAGACATTCTCTACAACTCTGCAATAAAGACAAATTGCTTTTAGTAAAAGGTGAAACTATGTTTACCTACTTAATTCTTCAGTTACAGACACACAGGTTATCGGTCTTTCCCCAGACAGACATAGGAGGCAAAGGTAACTATGGCATACATTTAACAAAGGATACTATTGTTCCTGGATAATCAGAAATTACCACACTTTGAACTTTACAAGTGGTGTGATAAATTTACATTTCAAGAATAGTATGATTTATTCTACACTATAAATATTTTCTTTTCTTCATTGATCCTGATAAGGTGCTTTCCAATTCCACTTTGGAACTTAGCTTAGATTAGCTCGTTGAGTTGATTTACGTTACGCATGAGGCGACAAACTAACAATACACCATTCTATTTATTATTGCTATTATTTAAAGAGTGCCAACACATTCTACCTCCTTGATAGAGGCATTGTGTTCGACAAAATTATTAAAAATATTAAGCATAAGGTGTGAATGACACAGTCAACTTAAATTAAGAATTACAATTTCATACAAACATGTTAGTGCAAGTGAGATAATTATTATATCTATTGACAGTATAGCCCAATTGTGAAAAATAAGGAAGTTTCAGGCAGAGGAAAAATTCTGAATACGCAGTTGCATTGCGTCACATGGATTGGATCCTGATGTGATGATTCATGATTACAGTTGGGTTATCACAAGGATAATAATTATGTATGTCACTGTCCCATTGATTTATTTCATAGTGATCATAATAAAAATACAGAAACTGTGCAAGTGGCTTATTGTGAATCCAAAGCTCAGTTATCAAACTTCTCATTGTAGTAAAATTTTATCTTCAATTTGAGTAAATTATGGCAACACAGGATATATTATTTTATGACTGTGGGAACAATTTGAATTGTATATATACTATTATACTACTGTGACACAAACTGTGGGAGGTATGCAATTTTGTTTTTACAAGGTCTCGATTGCTCAGCTATTGTTAACTGTTGGAGATGTACAATTGTTGAATTACTTCTTTAAGTAGTAAAGAAAGCAGAACATAAAATTAAAACTCTGTTCTAGTTGCTGTGAGGAACAGCTGGAAGCCTATACAAGTTCTACACTAGGGGTGACCAAAAGGCAGGTCCAAAACATTTCAGGAACAGTTGTAGAACTTCAGTTGCCATACTCGGACAACCCTTCTGCGTGGAGATCTACCTGTTACCATTTCATGTTCTGTGCAATCTTCATCACACTCTATGTTCATTACCCTACCACTAAACAATCAAAGGGCTCATTAAAAGAAGTCCACTAAGGGAGATATTCATTATATGACAAGTTTTGTTTTTAGGATATTATGAAAAATATAATATTTGTTGAATAAATATAATAATGCACACCTGCAAATCATACATAAATAATAGTATTATGTGGATTGGGACTTGCAAGGGAAACTTGATGCAACTTAAACATTTTCAATGATTCTGTTTATCCCAGTGGCAGTGGGTGACATTTTAAGATGGTTGAATGCTGTCCCCTGACATGTTGGGCTCTGCCCACTTCAGTTTATCCCAGTGGTAGTTGGTGATATTTAAAGATGATCGAATGCTGCCCCCTGACTTGTTGGGGTCTGCTCTTCATATACTCAACCCCTGACCCGATGAGATGTCATACTTTGTGCAACACCATAAACCTAAAGATATATTTGGGAAATACCAACAATTGTAAAGGGAGACTATAGGCACCCAAACCACTTCATCTCAATTAAGTGGTCTGAGCACCATATCCTCCCCGTTTTAACCCTGCAAAACAGCAATGTTATTATTGCAGCGCCTCCATTGGATGTCACTCAGGCAGCCACTAGGGGCACTTCTGATGAAATAGCAGACGAAAACTCTGCTATTTGTATCTGATGGTGTCAGAGCAGAGTTTTGCCATGCATGCGCACGAGCATCCCAATACTTTCCTACGGCAAAGCATTGGATTGGCTGAGATCATCCAATTTTATGGTGTTATTATGCTTATAAGTCTATTTGAGCTATTATAAACCTCTAGTATGAGAGTATTCCTTATGGAATCCCTATGGGGTTTGATGACGCCTATGGATACATTGATGAACTATAAAATTGTTAATAGATAAACAGTAGAGTAATTAGTATTTACTGTATCTCTGTATATTGTCTGGATGATCATATGTTACTTACTTTGTTTGCACCTGCATTATTTCCTGAATAGGGAGTTTATCCAGTGCAAACTGATTGTAATGATATGTAGTGTAAGAAGGAGACATATTGTTGCAAACTGCTTGCTATGGTTTTAGATTTACCTGATTGTTATTTAAAGGACCACTATAGGTACCCAGACCACTTCAGCTCAATGAAGTGGTCTGGGTGCCAGGTCCCTCTAGGGTTAATCCTTTCTGCTGTAAACATAGCAGTTTCAGAGAAACTGCTATGTTTACCTATGGGTTAATCCATTTGATTTTCACAGTGAGAATGCTTTCCTATGAGACTGGCTGAATGCGCGCACGGCTCTTGCCGTGCATGCGCATTCAGCCGATGACGAGGAAAGGAGGCGGAGAGTTCCCACCGCCGAGGGAGCCCGGCGCTGGAGAAAGGATATGTGTTTAACCCCTTCCTCCACCTAGAGCCTGGCGAGAGGGGGACCCTAAGGGTGGGGACCTAGAGATTCTATAGTGCCAGGAAAACAAGTATGTTTTCCTGGCACTACAGTGCTCCTCTAAGTGTTTTACATACTTCTTTTCTCCTAGGGAAGCATTAGGAGCCTAGACCCCATGTTAGTCAATCCATGCACTTTAATGCCTTGTATATCTTTGCTTATTTTCATGTTTTTGTAAGATTTATCACTGTTTTGTTGCCCAGTAACTGTGTGGTTGCAGTCATGTGACTCATGGAGCCTCAATGGCGTCACAAATCCTTGTGGGATCTCATGGGGAGCCCAACCACGAGGAAATGTGGTGTTTTATATGCGTGAATGTGGGCTGCATTATGCTTGGGATGTGCTTACACAGTGGGTGATGCAATGTAATGGCTTTATTTGTGAGGACATGTAACATTGAGAAATGGTCGTGAGACCCGAAACATCCCTGTGCTTGGTATTACTCACTAAATGCAACTGTAGCACAGTGGTGCCCAGCTTTATACCGGCAGCGCTATCCATATTCTTTTCCATTGATGGTTCCCATTTGGGTCTAGAAAGGAAGTTAGTCTCTTTTTTTATTTAGACAAAATAAATCTTATCTTTAATTGAGAATTCTGTCGTATTTTCAGCTGAGGACTTGAGAAAGACGAACTCAATAGATAACATTTCGCAGACTAAAAATTTGTAAATCGTTAACAAGTGACCTCCAGAACTATTGCTAAATATTATTTCAGGAGGTGAAGAATTTAACCCAAAGTTCATTTTGACCTTCACCCACGCAAATGTCACTCAATCCATGCAAATGTTTTCAATATACAGACAATAAATTGTTTTGTAAGTGTAAAAGTAACCAACTACACTGTAAAATAAATAATAATATTAAATTTCAATGAACACCTTTTCTATAGTCTCAATGGTTTTAGTGAAGGAAATAAATGTGTATCTTTTCACGTGTTTGTTTTATTTTTTATTTTGTTTTATTATTTTCACGTGTTTGTTTTATTAGTGCAATTCATTTAAACACATTTTTACAAGTTACATTAGATCCACCTAATTGTAAATGGGTTTTAGTGTTGTAACAACTTTGAGGCTAATTCACTAAAACAGTGTGTGTTAGTGACTGGATAATTAGCTTGAAAAAAGTAAGTGAGAAATTTGTTTTTTCTTCGGATTTGGCCATTAAGGTGGTTAGATAACTACAACTCACCACATTTAATATATCTTGTGATGGAAGCTCCTCCCTTCTCACAAATGCCCCTTTAACATCTTTTGGCACAATGCCAGTGACAATAACCCCATTTCAAGTTCAAGGCAGGATCTGCTCAGGGCACATTGTTAATGTAAAATAGTCCCCAACTTAAAATCTCCAGAATTAGCACATTGTTTGAAAAATAGACAAAACTCAATCAGAGTTATTCACTAAAGTTATAATTGTCATGAATTCAGAGTGAATTTCAAATGTAAGGCCAAGTCGGCTGCTGCCTTAAATTTGAAATTTACTTTAGATTTCCTTTGTGAATTAATTCCTAATGGAAAAGGGTTTAAAAAAATAGCCAAATTGTAGCTATAGATGAGTTGAATTTTTTTTCCAGACCAGCTATTTTTCTCAGTTTTTCCATTTGAATTTAATTCAAATTTGCAGTACTCAGCCTGTCCTTTGCAGGTAGACTGGGTTCCATTTTTTTTATGAAGCTCCAAAGCCAGTTATGTGACATTGCAATCTCGTAGAATGTCGTGTGGACCTGCAGAAGCTTTACTATATGTCACACATGCCCATAACTACTACAACCATGAGTCTGTAAATTCATCTTCTCTAAATAGTCCCATCAATGTTTCAGCTCCAGGCAAATGTAACCCTAAAACAGCACTGACTTTCTTACTATAAGTTGTATTGCTACCGAGCTCTGCAAAGTACGCCTACGCACTTCAAATTACTGTTAGTTTTATTGCTGTGGAACTTTGTGAATCACACATCACACATGTGCGAAATACCCATCTCCCACTGACAGAATGTCCCAGATGTAGTTTGTCTCTGATCTTTAGTTTAGCAGGGAAGGTCACTCAAGCTGACAAAATTGAGCACACCTTTGCAGCTACAGTTAACATTGAGCTGTATCTGCTGACTGTGTGAAAACAGAGAGCAGACCGACAGCCCAGATTTAAAGCAGTAATCCTGAGAGGGGCCCAGCAGTGTTAATTTTATTGACTAACAATTTTAGTCAAATTTCAGTCTACTAAAATTGTTAGATTTAGTCGACTAAAACTAGACCAAAACAATTCAGATGACTAAAATACGACTAAAACTAAAATTACTTTTGAACTAAAAGACTATGACTAAAACTAAATATTTTAGTCATAGTCTTTTAGTTAAAAAATTAACACTGCACAGAGGGGATGTGGAAGGGGCAAAAGAGATAGACCAGGGCTTTGGAGAGAGACACCTAGAGGGTTGGAAGGACACAAAGAGACACAGAGGAGCTGGGGAAGGGGCAAAAGAGACAGAGGCTTTAACTAAACCCATTTTTAGTTGTGTCGACTAAAATCTACTGGAGATTTAGTCGACTAAAACTAAGACAATTCAGATGACTAAAATACAACTAAAACTAAAATGATTTTGGTCAAAAGACTATGACTAAAACTAAATTGAAATTTGCCGCCAAAATTAACACTGTTGCACAGCCACCCTCCCGGGTCATCAATTGTTAATTGCATTGGACTCAAACGCACAAACATTTATTTAAAAACCCCAGAGTGAAATCTGACATCCCTGCTACAAACTAAATGAAATATTTATTACATGTACAACAGTACATTTGTTGTCATTTATTTCTCTTTTACCTGCATCACTTGCTAACCACTGCCATGCACATTCAAACTCCCTACCTTAATTGTGGCACGTAATTGCTTGTCAACATTAAAATCCTTTTTAATGCATCTTACTTGACGTTATACTCCCACGGATGATTGATGTTGCCATCAGTACTGGAAAACACTATACTTGTATGTACATGCGTCTTCTGCTAACAATATCTAGCTTTCTTTCAAAGCTCTTTGACCTTAAACATATTTGTATTGATTTTCTACCTCATTAGAATGCAACACTCACAGGACTTCGGGGTTTTTTCGCATAAATAGGTGCAATGAATGTCTATTGTAAGTTATATAGCCACTAGCTCGGTCATTATACGTCATTATTCTGTTTTAGAATCCAAAATCTTTAAAGTTCCTTTTAGTAAATTGTGCCTCTATATTCTTGACTGATGTCATTGTGTTTATTCAGCTGGGCCTTAAAACTTTCTAGTTGGCGTACATAATCTGTCCGCCCACTCCTAACTCCTAAGTTTTTCTGCCTTGTTCGTTCAGTAAGCATTTAAGCTTTCATGGTGAAGTAATAATTTATAAACATTTGCAGAAATGTGACAGATATTTTATGGTCACATTCTCCATTACAGTGATGAGTTATTGAAAGGTGCCATCCACTTTTAACCCACCGAGTACATGAAGAGTATGCCATATTTTTTAAATATATTTATGTGTTATCCACCAACAGACAACATATTCTAAAGCAGCATACAAACTTTTTGAGAAAGATTTAACCCCTTAAGGACACATGACATGTGTGACATGTCATGATTCCCTTTTATTCCAGAAGTTTGGTCCTTAACAGGTTAAAGGGGCACTAGAGTCACCAGAACAGCTACAGCTTATTGAATTTGTTCTGGTGAGTAGAATCATTTACTTCAGGCTTTTTGCAGTAAACACTGTATTTTCACAGAAAAGGCAGTGTTTACATTACAGCCTAGGGATACCTCCACTGGCCACTCCTCAGATGGCTACTTGAGGTGCTTCCTTGTCATTCAGTGTCTCCACCCTCTGCATGGAGACACTGAACTTTTCTCATAGAGATGCATTGGTTTAATGTATCTCTATGAGGAGATGCTGATGGCCCTGATCTGCCTCCTTGGCAGTCTCAGCCAATCCTATGCGAAAGCATTGTGATCGGTTCAGAACACCACTTCTGATTATATCAGCCAAGCAGAGAGATCAGGGGCAAAGCCAGCAGCAGTAGACTGGAGTAAATGAACAATTTTACTATATTTAGAGGGTAACGGGGGACTAGAGAGTGTTTTTAACACTATAGGGTTAGGAATACAT